>JAOTQH010250151.1:0-21680 GCA_025631255.1 Cornus kousa | reverse complement strand
GTGTATAGGTATATATGTACACTTGTATAGTATGTATTTACAGAGAATAGACAAGAGAATCTGAAGAAATGTGTAGTGGGTTTTCGCCTTTTTCAGAGGTCTTGAAAGGGGGATAATGCTTTTCTTGTTGCCGATAAGAAAAACCCTAGAAACAGTAACGCTTTTGCAGAGGAGAGAGAAGAAGAGTGCCGTGTGAGGAAAAGTAAAACAGTCAAATGACGAAAGTAACAGTTGACCCAAACAACGCGTTAAATTTGGGCCCAATGAAGTTAAGCCATTTGTTTCTGGCCGTTAAGTCGGTTGATCACCTTAGATGGGCTTCTGAGGTATAATCTATAACCCCATGTTCATGTTGTTTGACCCAGACTTGGCCCATTCTAGGGCCCAGTTGTGCCAAATTGCCAATTTAGGCATGGTCCGCTGGTGAAGACTTGCTCAACCCATTAATTTATTGGGGGCACCAACCCAGTTGTACTTTACCCATTAATTTTGGTTTGTATTGTTTATACTCCTTCCCTTCCACAAAAAGTCCTTACTTTTTTAAAAAAAAATTATATTATTATTATGGTAGTAAGGAATGGATTTTTAAATATATCCCTTCTACGGTGGATCCATCATTGCTATTAGAAATTTTAAAAAAATAGTACATTAAATTTAGAATTGGACAATTATTTTGGGACAACCAAAATAAAAAGGTATACAAAATAAAATTTGAGTCGGTTAATGCATAATGGCAGAGATGTGACCGTGTAATAGTGTTACCCGAATAATAAGATTCAAACCTCTAATTTCACCATCCCATACTGCTAGGTTTGAATCCCTTTCCCCTTAAGTCCCACTAACACCAAACTCTCTAACTTTTGCCTCTTCTCTCTTTTTATTCTAAGATTGCCATGCAGTCTACCGCAAAAGGGCTCTATTGTTTTACTTCACTTTCACTTACAAAGGAGTTAAAGAAAATTGGATTTTTTTAACAAAAACAGGTTTAATCATTAGTATTCATTTGTTTTTGCTTTTAGAGTTTCTAAAAATAGCAGAACAAAATATTTGCAGCATGTTTTCAATTTTCTCTCTTTTCCCATACTCTCATTAACTAACATTGAATATTAGCCAAAGCTATAATTTGATATCTTGGGTTTATTTTTAATCCAGGCTCCCTGTTTGAAGATAAAAAATAAAAAATAAAATTCACTTTTTTTTTTTTTTTTGATAAATCCAAAATCAAGTAAAATCTTTTCTGAAGTAAAATATTTTTTCAAAACTTAATGTCAAGCAAATTAATAAGTTCGAGTTGGGGATCGATAAAATTTTGTTGCAAATCCTAATAAGTAAGTTCACAAACTTCATAGCTCGAGTTAGTAATTGTTGAGACTCTTTTATTAAATGAAACAATGAGTCAATTTTAATCTATTCACAATCAAATTCGTTCATTAAAGTTCATACCTTTCATAATTAAAAATAGGAATTTTTGGTTCAGAGTATTGGATAAAGCATAAACTTGATTAACTTAAGGTAGGTATATTGAAGCTTTGAAATTAGAATTAGAAACTCCATGTCCAAATACACTATTTAAATATTACAAATTATAATCCCAAGCACCCCAAATTAACAAATTAAATCCTACGATTCAATAAGAGATTTCAAATATCAAATCATATCAGATTTTTAATCCGATACAAAACCCTTCTTTCTCCATCGTTGATGTCTCTCGATCTCCATTGATCACTTGACTAACACAATTGATACTTCTCGATGGCTCATTCAACGCCAACATTTCCTTGTCAACCAACGTTAGGACCTAATAGATCGTTCCATCTCAGTCGAATCTTGCGAACCTAGGTCAAGGTCAGGTCTTTCTCTTTTCTTCTCTCTATATATGTGTGTGTTGATATGTATCGGTTGCATAAAATTGGAGAACGAAATCATGACACGAGTAAGTGAGTCCAAAGAAAGAAACATTTTCAAACACAAAAGAGGGACTCAATATATTGAAAAGCATCAAACCATGCATATCTTAAAGAACTCTTGACCTTCAAATTCTCAGCTGGACAGCAACGAAAACCAACATCACATAGCTTAATGAATGTCTTGTTCACAATGTTGAAATGCAAGATCTTCCCAGGTATGTGCAACGCCAAAAATGACTCATCATCACTCTCTCCCCTGACAAGAGAGAGTATGGAAAATGCATAACTTTCCAAGTCCATTAGGTCAAGGTGGTTCAAAATCATCTCAGGAAATGCACTCACAACGCCTTCAAGATCAACATGATACTTAACAAACCATTCCGAGTAGTATCTCTTCATCTCATGAACATCGAATTGAGTCATGAAATAGATCTCAATAAGATGCACATGGTCATGAGACTCCCCGAAGTACCTAAACGGCCGCTCGTACTGTCCGTCGCGAATGGGTAGCATTGGCATTGTTCCGAGCTGATCGTTATCGACATTGAAATACAATGAGTCCCCCGAAAAGCTAACCCAATTAATTGCACCATTCCAATAGACCCCACCATGAAAAATTGTATCATATGCAGTGAAAAACTCACCAGATTTTCTCCAAAGTTTGGTCTCAGATGAGTAAATCTCAATCTGAAAATGCTCAAGATTCAACAAAACAGTGCTCCAAACACATACTACTTCGTAGTGAGGTGATTTTGAAGGATCAAAAGCTAAACTCAAGCCCTCAATGTTCCTTCGAACACCCTGACCGGTTTCAGGAAGCGTATTGAACTGCTTGGTAGTAGGATTGTAGACATTATAGTCTTCCTCACACACAACACTAGAACAACATATTAGTCCATTGCAAGAATCTAAAATTCTTACACCCGATAGGCCTGGAAAACAAGAGCTCTAAAGGGGGAATCAGTTAGATTTTCATGGCTGTCGATGGGGATGAATTCGACTTCAGGGATGTGGTGGTTGAATGGGTGTGGGGGTAGGCCAGAGCAGGTGCAAGGATGAAGGTCTAGGTGACGAAGCAAGCGGCCACAGAGTGGCAACAATAACAGACCAGAGGGGGCGCCAGGGTGAGGGTATCGACGGTGAGACAAGTGGGAGCTTGTGATGAGAGAGAGCCAGCGTTTAGACACAGATTTGAATCGGAGGAGTGATTTTGCAGGCAGATGTATTAGGATTTCGACTAGGAGGGTCATCATTGGAGGCAACTTCATCTGCTGGTGATGGGTGCTGTGGCCTGAGGGTGCTGGAGACATTGGCAGTTGGACTCGTTTTAAAGGGTAACATGTTTGTACAGATATGGTTGTGTGATTTGTGAAACAGAGGTGGTTTGTGTTTCCTCTTTTGTAGCGTATATGTAGTCTTCCTCTATGCATATGTGCGTGACTATTTCAAAGATTGTTGTACATTGTTGAATGTTGACCGCAAAATATCGAATGTTACATTAGAATACTTTTCTCATCCTTTCTCACACTAAATAAGTTTCAATCTATTTAAAGTGTCAGGACTTCTGAACAAAGTTGATTTTGCCACACTTTCTCTCGCCTCTCTCTACCCTAGCCGCCCCTTAACTTCCTCCCTCAACTTCATCCCCTGCTTCCTCCCCCACTCCCTTCCCATTGGAGTGGGAAGGTCCCAATCCCGGCCACCCACTAATTAATAATATCGACGCGTTGTATATAGCTTGTTCAGTGGATGGTTTCACGCCCTTTTTTTTTTTTTGTTTTTCTT
Organism: Cornus kousa; assembly: GCA_025631255.1. Classification (NCBI taxonomy): domain Eukaryota; kingdom Viridiplantae; phylum Streptophyta; class Magnoliopsida; order Cornales; family Cornaceae; genus Cornus; species Cornus kousa. The sequence continues at coordinate 17,988 of JAOTQH010250151.1, read as the reverse complement.
CGATGTCGTCGAGGTTTCGCTATAAGCAGCATTTCTCACGGGTCCTCGTGAATTTTTGTACCCGATCTCCTAATCTGCGCCATTTTCACCAGTAGATGGTTACTGGGTCGCTGGAGTTGGGTTTGTTTGTCTACCCCTTTATGGAGCTTTTTGGTGTTTTGCGCTGGGAGTGAATCTGATATATCTGAGTCTTTTGCTGATGTGCGCCGTCTTTGCCTGTGCAGGTGTGTTTGGTTCACTTGCCGGTGGTTTTTGTTTGTGGTTTTTTCCTTTGTTGTGGTAGTCCTTCTCTCGCCCCGCTGGCACCTTTTCTTTAGCTTGTCAAGACTATTGATCATGACTATAAGAGACTATAAGAGGTGTTAGTTTGTTTGGACTGGTGTTTTATGTTTTTGATCTTTTGTATTTGTCTGATAATCTTGTTGTAGATGTCATATGGCATATGGCATGTTTTCTTGCCAGGTAAAAAAAATAATAATAATAAAATAAGTTTCAATCTTTTACCTATTGTGCAAGACAAAACAACAACAAAAATTAGACAGCAAAGCTTCTTATGACTTGCTCATCAACTAACACTGAATACTCGCCAAAGCAATAAACTGACTGTCTTTTGGGTAAATATCTAATCCAAGAATTGAAAATAAAGACCGTCATCATTATAATGAAGTTTTAATTATAAAACAAACATGGTAACAATGTCAAACTGAAACAACATATACATGTCATGTTTCAATCTCAATCAAGCCCTTCGACCCCTAAGTCAACAGGTCTCTCTTTTCTTCTCTTTATATATGTGTATATATGAATTTATATTTTGATTTATAATGCTAGTAGTAATGGATAAAGCATGAAACTTGATTAACCTAAGTGGTTTTGAGACATTCAGAATACAAATTTGAAATGGAACATAATTTCTAAAAATCACACTACCAACACTGACATGGTTTCTAATTATAACATATTTAATTATGACACGAGCGAGAGAGTTCATCTGATTTTAAGCAAAAAACATTGTCAAACACAAGAGAGGGACTCAATATATTGATAAACATAATACCATGCATATCTTAAAGAACTCTTGACCTCCAAATTCTCATCTGGGCAGCAATGAGAACCAACATCACATAGCTTCTTGAATGTCTTGTCCACAATGTTATAACGCAAGACCTTCCCAGGTATGTGCAGCACCAAAAATGACTCGTCGTCTCTCACTCCCCTGACAAGAGAGAGTATGGAAAATGCATAACTTTCCAAGTCCATTAGATCAAGTTGGTTCAAAATAATCTCAGGAAATGCACTCACAACGCCTTCAAGATCGATGCGGTACTTAACAAACCACCCCGAGTAGTCTCTATTCATCTCATAAACGTGGAATTGAGTCATGAAATAGATCTCAATAAGATGCAGATGGTCATGAGACTCCCCAAAATACCCACACGGCCGCTCGTACCGTCCGTCTGTAACAGGTAGCATCGGCATTGTTCTGAGTCGATCATCATCAACATTGAAATACAATGAGTCCCCCCAAGAGCTAAGCCAATTAATTGCACCATTCCAATAGACCCCACCATGAAAGCTTATATCATCTGCAGTGAAAAGGTCACCAGATTTTCTCCAACATTTGGTCTCAGATGAGTAAATCTCAATCTGAAATTGCTCATGATTCAACAAAAAAGTGCTCCAAACACATACTACTTTGTAGTGAACTGATTTTGAAGGATCAAAAGCTAAAGTCATGCCATACATGTTCTTTAGAACACCCTGACCTGGTTTAGGAAGCATAATGAACTGCTTGGTAGTAGGATTGTAGACATGATAGTTTTCTTCACACACAACCCTAGAAGGGCTAGCACAACATATTAGTCCATTGCAAGAATCTAAAATTCTAACACCTGATAGGCCTGGAAAACAAGTAAGCGCTCTAAAGGGGGAATCAATTGGATTTTCATGGTTGTGGATAGGGATGAATTCGACTTCAGGGATGTGGTGGTTGAATGGGTGTGGGGGTAGGCCAGAGCAGGTACAAGGATGAAGGTCTAGGCGGCGAAGCGAGCTTGCACAGAATGGCACTAAGAACAGACCGGAGTGGGTGCGAGGGTGAGGGTATCGACGGCGAGACAAGTGGGGGCTCGTGATGAGAGAGAGCCAGCGTTTAGACACGGATTTGAATCGGAGGAGTGATTTTGCAGGTAGATGCATTAGGATTTCGACTAAGAGGTCATCATTGGAGGCAACTTCATCTGCTGGTGATGGGTGTTGTGGCCTGAGGGTGTTGGAGACATTGGCAGTCGGACTCGTTTTGAAGGATAACATGTTTGCACAGATTTGGTTGTGTGATTTGTGATCTTGAATAGGCAAGTGAAACAGAGGTGGTCTGTGTTTGTGGGAAAAAAACCCTCTTTTGTAGTGTATATGCAGTCTTCCTCTATGTAAATGTGTAATTATTTCAAAGATTGTTGTACATTGTTGAATGTTGACCACAAAGTATTGAATTTTACATTAGAATACTTTTCTCATCCTTTTTCACACTAGGAAGCTTCAATCTTTTACTTGTATAAAACCTATTGTGCGAGACAAAACAACAACAAAAATTAGACAGCAAAGCTTCTTTTGACTTGCTCATCAACTAACACTGAATATTAGCCAAAGCAATAAACTGACAGATGTATGGATATTTGGACACCCTTTCGAGGTCGACTCTATAAGCAGGACTCGTCATGTAGTCTTTCACATAATCAGCACATTCCTGTATTGTCTTCCACGGGCTCAAATTGTTTGTCTCAAGAGCAAATCTCCAACCGGTACAGTGTATTTGAGGATCAAAGGTCTCGGAAGCAGGTGAGAGTTCGAATTTTGGGATCCATAAATCTCTAATTCGGAGAAATCAAACACAATTTACAGACAACAGATGAGAGAATCCAAAGAGTTGTGTGGTGGGGTATCGCTTTTTTCTGAGGTTTTGAAATGGGGACAATGCATTTCTAATTGTGAATAAGAAAACCCTACAACCAGTAACATTTTTGAAGAGAGAGAAAGGAGAAAGAAGAAGAGTGGTGTGTGAAGAAAAGTAAAATAGAGAGCACAATGAAGATCGACTCATAGTTGATACATACAAACTTCGCATTGATTTAAACTTGAATTGTGCAAGCCCAACCAAAAAATTAACATTAGAGCATGGCTTAATTAAGTTTTTGGAAGCTCAATTCTGTTTTGTTTGCCTCATTTAGTCAAGTTTAATGTGAAGCAAGTCAATAAGTTCGAGTTGGATATCAATAAAAGTTTTCAGAACACCCTAATGTGTAAGTTCTCAAATTCAATAGCTCGAGTTAGTAATTGTTGAGACTCATTTAGTAAACGAAGCAATAAATAATTTTAATCTATTTACGATCAACATAGTTCATTGAAGTTCTTACCTTAAATAATTAATAATGGGAATTTGAGCCAGAACAAATGGTAAATCATGATTAACCAAGTGGATTTGAGACATTCACAATTCAAATATGAAATGAATCATCATTTCTGAAATCACACAATTAAAATTGAAATGTTTATAATTTTAACATATTTAATCATGACACGAGTGAGTCCAAGCAAGAAACATTGTCAAAACCAAAAGAGGGACTCAATGTATTGATAAGCATAAAACCATGCATATCTTAAGGAACTATTGACCATCGAGTTCTCAGCTGGACTGCAACTTGAACCAACATTACATAGCTTCTTGAATGTCTTGTCCACAATGTTGTACTGTAAGACCTTCCCAGGTATGTTCAGCACCAAAAATGACTCTTCATCACTCTCTCCCCTGACAAGAGAAAGTATGGAAAATGCATAACTTTCCGAGTCCATTGGGTCAAGGTGGTTCAAAATCATCTCAGGAAATGCACTCACAACGCCTTCAAGATCAACGCGGTACTTAACAAACCACTCCGAGTAGTCTCTCTTCATCTCATAAACATCGAATTGAGTCAGAAATAGATCTCAATAAGATGTAGATGGTCATGAGACTCCCCGGAATACCTTAAGGGCTGCTCATACCGTCCCTCACGAATGGGTAGCATCGGCATTATTCTGAGTCGCTCGTGATGGACATTGAAATACAACCAGTCCTCCCCTGGGCTAATCCAGTTAACTGCACCATTCCAATAGACCCCACGACGAAACTGTGTAAAAGTTCCCGTGAAACACCCACCAGATTTTCTCCAACGTCTGGTCTCAGATGAGTAAATCTCAATCTGAACATGTTCACGATAGAACAAAATAGTGCTCCAAACACAAACAACTTTGTAGTGGTGATTTGGAAGGATCAAAAGCTAAACTCAAACCATTAATATACCTATGAACACAAGTTTTCATTTGAACATCCTGACCAGGTTCAGGAAGCATAATGAACTGCTTGGTAGTAGGATTGTAGATGTGATAGTTTTTTTCACAATCAACTCTAGCAGAGCTAGAACAACACAATAGTCGATTGCAAGAATTTAAAATTCTTATCACACCTCATTGGACTAGTTTTGACGGATAACATGTTTGTATCAGATCTAGATGTGTGATTTGTGATCTTGAACAGGCAAGTGAATCAAAAGTGGTTTGTGTTTGTGCAGAACACCCTCTTTTTAAGTGTGTACCTATATATGTGCGCTCTTGTTTCAAAGATTGTTGTGCATTGTCATATGTTGACCACAGAGTATTGAATTACATTAGGATACCTTTCTCATCGGTCTTCATCGTTCTTAAGTTTCTATCTTTTACTTGTATAAAACCTATTGTGCAAGACAAAACAACAAAAAAGCATTAGACAGCAAAGCTTCATATGACTTTGCTCACCAACTAACATCGAATATTCTCCAAAGCTACAAATTGACTATCATGGTTTATATTTAATTCAAGGATTAAAAATAAACCATCATCATTATAATGAAGTTTTACTTTATAAAACAAACGTACTAACAATGTCAAACTGAAACAATAAACAACATATACAATGAAAACGGACGACTAAAATGACTAATCAAGAAAAACTATCGAAAGCTTCTTAAAAGTTGAACAAGTCAATTTTTCACAACAAGCAATTCCAAAGTTCAGAATCGAATTCCATGAAAACACATTAGCCCAATTGCATTAAATTGTCTACAAAACTAAAAGTACCAAGAAATAAATAAATAAATAAATCAACAAATTTAAGAATAATTAGTTCAATAAAACACAACTTTTGAGAAAATTTAAAGACTATTACCTATAACCATGCTCTGCATAATACGGAAGATTCGAAAGCAGAGTCACACCAACATCAAATATCCATATATCTTTCCCATCTCCACTCAATTCCGAGCTCTTTGCATAAAATCTGTCCTCTTGGACACTCCTTCGAGGTCAATTCTATAAGCACGACTCACGATAGAGTCCTTCACACATAATCAGCACATTCCTGTGGAATTGTCTTCTATGGGCTCATATTATCTGTCTCGACAACGAATCTCCAACTGGTACAGTGTAATCGAAGTTCTTCTTCCGATTCTTTGAATTGGGTTTAGCGTATTCGAGGATCAAAGGTCTCGGAAGCAGGTGAGAATTCGAATTTTGGGATCTATAAATCCCTAATTGGGAGTAATCAGAAACAATTTACAGATGACAGATGAGATAATGAGGTCATGAAATGGGGACTATGCAAACCTTACAAACAGTAACGTTATTGGGGAGAGAGACAGGAGAGTGGCGTGTGAAGAAAAGTAAAATAGAGCAGACAATGAAAGTTAACAGTCGATAGTACTTGGTACGTCGCGTTGATTTTGGGCCGAATGAAGTTTAAAGCCATTTGTTTCTGGCGGTTAAGTTGGTTAATCACCCAAGATGGGCTTCTTGGGCATAACCCAATATCCATGTAGTTGGGCCCAGATGTGGCCCATTCTAGGGGCTTGGAGATGTTTGTGCCAAGTTAGGTTATCTTTGATTTGCATTGTTTTGTTATAGAAATGAATGCTATAGTATGATTTGACCATTACATTTTGTTGGTTAAAGCACTGTGACAGTTTGTAAAAAAAACGCACTGTGACATGGTCCATGTTATAAAGAATTCAAACAAATAAAATGATGAGTTGTTCGAATGTATTAAATTCTCTTTTGTTAAAATAGTTGTGGACATGACTAAGTAGGCTCGGTTGTTGTAAATCATTTTTTATTTACGAAAAAAAAAAAAAAAAAAAAAAGGAGGAGGAGGAGGTTCAATTGTTATTCTTCATTTGTTTTTGTTTTTGTTTTTAGAGTTTCTAAAAATAGAAAAACAAAATATGTTTTCATGTTTTCAAGTTTCCCTCTTATTCCATACTCAATTTCTAGAGGATGTGAAAGTCAAAACACAAAAAATTATTAAAATTCATACCTTACACAACAAAAAATTTCAAGGAATTTTTGGATCTGTGAGACTTTAACCTAGGGTGTGTTTTAGCACCACTGTATTAGAACTTTGAAATTGAAATTGCCTTATAATTCTGAACACCCCAAATCAGCAAATTAAATCTCATGATTCAATCAAAGATTTTAAATACCAAATCATCTCAAAATTTTTATCGGATACAAAACCCCTATCTCTCAATCGCTCACTCGACCACACGATTGATAATGGTTCACTCAACCCCAACATTTCCATGTCAATTGACATTCGGATCTTAGATTGTTTCATCTTGATAGAGCCTTTCGAACCCTACGTCAAGATCAGGTCACTCTCTCTCCTTCTCTTTATATGTTGATTTACAATACTGGTAGCAACACAGATAAAGCATGAAACTTGATTAACCTAAGAGGTCTTGAGACATTCACAATACAAACATGAAATAAAGCATCATTTCTGAAATCACGCTACCAAAACTGACATTGTCAAACACAAAATTGGGAATCAATCTATTTAAAAGCACAAAACCCTGCATATCTTAAAGAACTCTTGACCTCCAAATTCTCAGCTGGACAGTAGCGAGGACCAACATCACATAGCTTGTTGAATGTCTTGTCCACAATGTTGTAATGTAAGACCTTCCCAGGTATGTGCAGCACCAAAAATGACTCATCATCTCTCACTCCCCTGACCAGAGAGAGTATGGAAAATGCAGAACTTTCCAAGTCCATTAGGTCAAGGTTGTTCAAAATCATCTCAGGGAATGCACTCACAATGCCTTCAAGATCAACACGGTACTTAACAAACCACTCCGAGTAGTCTCTCTTCATCTCATGAACATCGAATCAAGTCATGAAATAGATCTCGATAAGATGCAGATGGCCATGAGACTCCCCAAAGTACCTAATGGGCCTCTCGTCCCGTACTTCACAAACCGGCAGCACCGGCATTGTTCCGAGCCGGTTGTGATCGACATTGAAATACCACCAGTCCCCCCATAAGCTAATCCAGTGAATAGCACCATTCCAATAGCCCCATTTTCAAATTGTGTGTAGTCTGCATCGAAAAACTCACCACATTTTCTCCAACATCTGGTCTCAGATGAGTAAACCTGAATCTGAAAATGCTGCTGTTTCAACAAAGCAGCGCTCAGAACACAAACAACTTTGTAGTGAGGTGATTTCGAAGGATTAAAAGCAAAACTCAAGCCCTCAATGATCCCCTTCACCCTGATCAGGTCTAGGAATCGTAACGAACTGCTTGGTTGTAGGATTGCAGACAAGATAGTTTTCTGCCCACTCAACTCTAGAAGAGCTAGAACAAAACAATAATCCATTGCAAGAATTTAAAATTCTTACACCTGATACACCTGGAAAATAACTAAGAGCTCTAGAGAGGACATCAGTTACATTTTCACAGTCGTCGATGGGGATGAATTCGACTTCAGGATGTGGTTGTTGAATGGGTGTGGGGGGTAGGCCAGAGCAGGTGCAAGGGTGAAGATGTAGGTGGTGAAACGAGTTGCCACAGAGTGGGTGCAAGAACAGACCGGATGGGGTGCAATGGTGAGGGTACCAAAGGTGAGACAAGTAGGAGGCGGTGATGAGGGAGAGCCAATGTTTGGACACGGATTTGAATCGGACGAGTGATTTTGCAGGTAGACGTGTTAGGATTTCGGCTAGGAGGTCATCATTGGAGGCAACTTTATCTGCCAGTGACGGGTGTTGTGGCCTGGGGGTGTTGGAGACATTGGCAGTTGGACTAGTTTTGATGGCTAACATGTTTATATCAGATTTGGTTGTGTGATTTGTGATCCTGAATCGGCAAGTGAAGCAGAGGTGGTTTGTGTTTGTGCATAACACCCTCTTTTGAACCAGAAGTATATGTAGCCTTCCTCTTATCTTACTATTTCAAAGATTGTTGTACATTGTTGAATGTTGTTGACAAAAAAGTATTGGATTTTACACGTAGAAAACCTTTCCCACATCACTCAAGAAGCTTCAATCTTTTACTTGTATAAAATGTGCAAGACAAAACAACAACAAAATTTATAAAAAAAATAAAAAAATAAATAAAAAATAGACAGCAAAGCTTGTTATGACTCTTTGTTTTTTTCTCCCGGAAGTTGAAGCTTCTTATGACTTGGTCATCAACTAACGTTGAATATTCGCCAAAGCTATAAATTGACTGTCTTGGGTTTATATTTAACCCAAGGATTGAAAATAAACCATCATTATAATGAAGTATTATCATTAAAATCTAAGGAAAAAAAAAAACATGCATGCAATGTCAAACTGAAACAATAAACAACATATACAATGAAAACAAATGATACAAATGCTGACCCAAGAAAAGCCGTCAAACGCTGGAGAGAGACTGAATGTATTGAAAAGCATTGTCTGACCCAAACTCTAACAAACGCTGTATAGGCAGACGAGCTGGAGCAAAATCACAAAGCTTCATAAAAGTTTTTTTCCCCAAATTGTAGCGAATAGCTTTACCAGGATGTGCAAAACAATAAATGAGTCCTCATCAACTTCTTCCTGAACAAGACTCGGTATAAAAATTCTGTCTGATGGTAAACGATGTTCGTTAATCATCTCTGGAAAAGCAGTTGCTATCGAATCAAGATCAACACGGTATTTCACGAACCACGCAGAGTAGTCTCTCTCCATCTCAAATACATCAAAGAGCGTAGTGCGTGGACCGGAGATCAGAATTAGATGCAAATGGTCACGACTCTCTCCGAAGTACTTAACCCTCTTCCCCTCCCAGTCATCCGTCAGGGGAGGCATCGGCATTGTCCTGAGATGCTCTTCGTCAACATTGAACTACAAGGAATCAGAACAGGTGCTGATCCAATGAATAGCACCATTCCAGAAGACCCCTCTCAGGAAAGAAACATCTGCAAGAAAAGGGTGACCAGAGGGTGTCCAAAGGCCAGTTTCGGTTGAGTATATCTCAATCTCATGATGCTCAGGCAATGATCTGGAGGAATAAACACAAACAATTTTGTAGTGAGGTGATTTTGATGGATCAAAAACTAAATGAACACCGTGAACTGATTCAATTTCACGATTGATTCTGAAAGCTCGGCGAGATGGATCAGGTAGTGTGGTGAATTTGTTGGTAGTTGGATTGTAAATGTAATATTTGTGTTTACCATTAATCAGTCGGTAGCTACAACAACAGAGTAACCCGTTGCAGGACTGTAAAATTATTAGACTGCAAGGAAAGGATCGTTAACGAAAGTGAGACTTCTGAAAGGAGCTCTGGTTGAACTGCCATCATCAAGAGGGACGAAATCATATTCTGGGTTGATGGGAAATGAGGACCTGCGCAAGAACAAACCTGAGGGGGACCTAGTGTTATGGTTGCGGAGACGAGAGAAATGGGGGTCGGTGATGAGAGAGAGCCAGTGTTTCGACACGGATTTGAATCGAAGGAGAGATCTTATGGGGAGGTGTAGGAGGATTTGGATTAAGAGGTCGTTGTTAGCAGCAACTGTATGGGCAGATGGTGCTTGGCTTCGAGTGTGGAAATCCCCACGGTTCGGCTTCTTTTGACAGAAAACATCTGTACCGTTAGAGACTAGAGACTTGAGAGTAAGAAGAAATAGATGTATTGTAGGTTGCACAAAACAGTCTGTTTCAAAGTGTTTATAAAGCTCTCCTCTGTTTCTAAGATTGCTCTGCACGCAGGCTACTACTAAGCTAAACTTTCAATTTTAAAAAACATAGAAGATGCATAATTATACAGGAGTCGATCCAAAATTCAAGAATGTAATTGAACAGATAGCAGATAAAGAGAAGGAATAGAAGAATAACATATATAAAAATTCATGAATAAGCCTTTGATGTCAAAGATAAAATCATGCAGGACGAGTTCTCCGGGCTACAACATACCTAAAAGTAAAATATTCTAGCAAACAACAGAGCCTGAGCGCAGAAACTTGTCATCTCAGGGCTTGCTCGTTTCAGATAACTAGAGTGAGTCCATCTGATTTTAGGCAAGAAACATTGTCAAACACAAAAGAGGGACTCAATGTATTGAAAAGCATCAAACCGTGCATTTCTTAAAGAACTCGACCTCCAAATTCTCAGCAAGACAGCAATGTGGACCAACATCAAATAGCTTCTTGAATGTCTTGTCCGCAATGTTATAATGCAAGGACCTTCCCAGGTGTGCGCAGCACCAAAAATGACGCTTCGTCTCTCTCCTCTGACAAGAGAAAGTACGGAAAATGCATAACTTTCCAAGTTCGATGGGTCAAAGTGGTTTAGAATCATCTCGGGAAACGCACTCACAAGGCCTTCAAGATCAACACGGTTCTTAACAAACCACCCCGAGTAGTCTCTCTTCGTCTCATAAACATCGAATTGAGTCGTGAAATAGATCTCAACAAGATGCAGATGGTCATGAGACTTCCCGAAATATCTAAATGGTCGCTTGTACTATTCGTCACGATGGGGTAGCATAGGCATTGTTCCGCCAAACGCAAACACCTTTGTAGTGAAGTGATTTTGAAGGATCAAAAGCTAAACTCGAGCCATCAATGTTCCTTTGAACACCTTGACCGGGTTCAGGAAGCGTAATGAACTGCTTGGTAGTAGGATTGTAGACATGATAGTTTTCTTCACACTCAAACTCTAGAAGAGCTAGAACAACACAATAGTCCATTGCAAGAATCTAAAATTCTTGCACCTGATAGGTCTGGAAAATAAGAGCGAGCTCCAAAGGGGGCAGAAGCAATATTTCCACGGTTGTCGATTGGGATGAATTCTTCTTCCGGGATGTGGTGGTTGAATGGGTTGCCACAGAGTGGGCGCAAGAACAGGCCGGAGGGGGTGCAAGGGTAAGGGTATTGACGGTGAGACAAGTGGGGGCTGGTGATGAGAGAGAGCCAACTTTTGGACACGGATTTGAATTGGAGGAGTGATTTTACAGGTAGATGTATTAGGATTTCGATCAGGAGGTCAACGTTGGAGGCGACTTCATCTGCCGGTGATGGGTGTTGTGGCCTGGGAGTGTTGAAGACATTTGCAGTTGGACTAGTTTTGAAGGATAACAAGTTTGTTTCCATCAGATCTGGAGAGAGATTTGTGAGATTTAACAAGTGAATTAGAGATGATTAGTGCTTGCGCATTACACCCTCTTTTGAATGTTGACCACAAAGAATTGAACTTTAAATTAGATTATTTTTCTCATTCTACATCATCACTCAGAAGTTCCAATTTTTTTACTTGTATAAAACTTAATTTTGCAAGACAAAACAATACACAAAACATTAGACAGCAAAGCTTCATAACTAACATTGAACATTAGCCAAAGCTACAAGTTGACTATCTTAGGTTTAGACTTATTCTAAGGATTAAATACGAGGCATCGTCATGATAATGAAGTATTATTATAAAACAAAAATGCTAACAATGTCAAACTGAAACAACAAACAACATATACAATGATGCAAGATGACACAAATGATAAACCAAGAAAAGCTGTCAAATGCTGGAGAGACTCAAATGTATTGAAAAGCATTGTCTGACCCAAACTGTAAAACACCCTCTACATGCATTTCAATAACAGGAAGACCTGGAACAAAATCACAAAGCTTCTTAAAAGTTCTGTTCCCCATTTTGTAGCATATAAGCTTAACCAGGGATGTGCAAAACCATAAATGAGTCCTCATCATCTTCGTCCTGAACAGAACTCAGTATAACAACTTTGTATTAACGTGGTATTTCACGAACCACGCAGAGTAGCCTCTCTCCATTTCATATACATTAAAGAGCGTAATGTGTGGACCGGAGATCTAAACTAGATGCACTGGTCACGACGCTCTCCCAAGTACTTGACCCTCCTCCCCTCCCAGTCATCCGGCAGGGGAGGCATCAGCATTGTCCCAAGACGTTCTTCATCGACATTAAAGTACAAGGAATCAGCATAGGTGCTGATTCAATGAATAGCACCATCCAAGAAGACCCCTCTCAGGAAAGAAACATCTGCAAGGAAAGGGTGTCCAAAGGCCAGTTTCCGATGAGTAGATCTCAATCTCATGATGCTCAGGCAATGATATGGAGAAATAAATGCAAACAACTTTGTAGTGAGGTGATTTTGATGGATCAAAAGCTAAATAAATGACACAAACAGATTCAAACCCACGAGTGATCCTGAGAGCTCGGCAAGAAGGATCAGGAAATTTGGTGAATTGGTTGGTAGTTGGATTTAGATGTGATAGTTGCATTGCCAGTAAGCACTTGGAAGCTACAACAACAGAGTAATAGTCCTGTGCACTATGCCCCTTAGCCATGAAAGGCCTTTTGGTTGTTTTACCCTCTAAACAGGATTCGCAAAAACGAAGTGAGCCTATGGAAAGGAGCTCTGGTTGAATTGTCATCATCAAGGGGAACGAAATCATATTCTGGGTTGATGAGGAATAAGGACCTGTGAGAACAGGCATTATGGGGAGTTGGTGTTCTGTCTGTGGAGGTGAGAGAAATGGGGGTTGGTGATGAGAGAGAACCAGCGTTTGGATACGGATTTGAATCTGGAGTAGAGATCTTATGGGGATGTGTAGGAGGATTTGGATTAAGAGGTCGTTGTTAGCAGCAACCATATGGACAGATGGTGCGTGGTTTGGAGTGTGTAAATCCACAGTTCGGCTTCTTTTGACATATAGCATTTGTACTGTTAGAGACTCGAGAGTTGAGAGTAAGAAGAAAAGGATGTATTGTAGGTTGCACATAACAGTATGTTTCGAAGTGCATACAAAGCTTTCCTCTGTTTCAGAGATTGCTTTGCACGCAGCTTCCCCATCTGGTGGAAATTGTGCAGAGTACGATTTGACTAAAGTTAGTCAGCAGAAAAGGTCTACCTCTTCAGGGGAATGAAACACTACAATTATATGTATAATTAAGAGCTTAAAATACATAAAAGAGTGAAAATTTCAATCCTAAAAAGATCCATATATATTCACGAGTCCATCCGAATAAATTCAAGTATGCAGTTCAACAGATAGTGGATAAAGAGAAGAATAACATATATAAAATTCAAGAATAAACTTTGGACGCCAAAGATGAAATTATGTTGCGACAGCAATATTTGATCACGAGGGGGACAAGTTCCACGGATTCTACAGTTCCAACAACTAGCAAATCACTTGATACAACATATACCCAAGAGTAAAATATTCAAGTCAACAATACAGCCTGAGCACAGAAACTTACCAACTAAGAGATTGCTCCATTTCAGGAATAAAATAAAAGAAAATAGGCTGTCGATACCTATCATTTTTCTCTAATAGTCAGAAAGATCTATTTCGATAAATTGTCATCTGATGGGAAATTCTGCATTTCTTTGATCACCGTGATTGGTGACATTCAAAGACAGTCAAATTTTTTATGCTCTAACTTGAATCAGGCAATCAAAAAGGAAGAATGATTTGTGTGGTAAATCACACGGCACCAGTTTCTTTTATAGCTTCACTCACCGGAAATAGAAAAAAAGTTTTTTTTAGCTTACTTGACATTAAAGTTGGAGTTAACTGCATTTTACTCTACATCCACACAGATAAATGTGCCGAGAACAAACTTGAAATTTCACAGTGGCCCCACACCCAAGGTCCAAACACCAGCTAAGATCTTTCAAAAATAAGCTAACTAAGACCGAGAAATGTATTATCAAAGCCATTCACCGGCTCAAATTACTTCTTTGGAAAAAATAAAGTAAATGAAATACAACAAGAAGGTCCCCATCATGATAGAGGCTTTACATTCATAATTTAGGCAAGGGAACCGTAATTTTGACTAGTTATTCACTATAAAATAGGAATATCGACCTCCATGTATTCTGCTGTTCTTAAATGTACTGCAGAGTAGAATATTCACCTCCATTCTGACTTGTGATAAGGTCACTGGCATCTCATCTCTATCGTCTTATTGCATCAGGTGACAGGTTTTCTAACGAAGTGAACATGAAGTTGCCAGAATAAATAGCTGCATTGTCTGTCCAGGCAGAATTACATTTTCATCAAAGAGAAATCAAAGAATTAGATGTCTTGAAAGTGCTCATATGTTTACGCAACCTTACCAGAGATACACAAACACAGCTGAAATACATGAGAAAGCAGAAAATTAAAGAATGTGACATGAAGCACAAGAACATTTGTTTTCAGTACAAAATACACATGCAAGGACTGTTTACGCGAGGTCAAATCATGTTTTGAAGCTCATTGGGTTGTAAAGGAGGCGAGTCAAAGGTTAGAACAGGCTCATCTATTGACCAATTAGACAGCTTTATCAGCACAAAGTCAAAGTGGCCACCTTAAAACCCAAACCCGTATTTTAATTCTTGCAGTTTGAGTGTATAATATTGCATACTGTCACAACTCACAAGAACCATCAATGAGTTTGGCACAAGCGGATCTGTATTGCTCGCTATGTGACGTGGTGAGCCGCTTGAAAGCGTACCCAAGTACTATTTCTGTATATATTCAGAGTCAATATATATGTGATATAATACAAGTGTTCAATTTTTATTGGTAGAGAGTATAAATTACCATAGGATAATCATATAGTAGTATATTTATAAAAAAATTAAAAAATAAAAAAATAAAAATAAAAATAGAAAAGAGTGCAAAACTGTAGAACCAAACCAATCATTTATGGTTCAGCTTGACTCAGTTTCACTAGCTCTGAGAGATCGGTTCGGTTCTAATGTTTCTAGAACCGTTGGGACCGGTTTGGTTCTGGTTCATCCTAGAACCAGATCAAACCGAACTGTGTGCACCCCTCCTAATTCAAACTCAGCCTTGAAGAGTTAGGAATAAGTTCCCCCTCCTGGAAATTATGATAGTTAGCTAAAAGGTCACTAAAATTCATAGCAATATACAGTTCCTGGATCGAAGGCCCGAGGAATTAGTTATGACCATTTATGAGTCTCAAGCGTGGGTGATGTTTCTTTCTCCCAAAGAAAATTTCTTTCTATCTGCAGATACAAGGGAAGGCATGTTGTTTTTTTGCTACATGAAAAGACAGATCGTGACACAGGTAATATATTGCCCATTACCAACTAGATGTGGGGTCCAATTTGAACAATAAATAAACATAGATAAAAAATATAAAAGAGATGACAAAATATAATTTCTAATCTATATAATTTACTCAAATAAATCACCCAGATAAGTGTCCAATGTCTTATTTTCAGTCAATCTCAAGCCAGGATAAAAAATTAAAATAAAAAAGAGGGATTCTTTAGAATGCTAATGGCCATTTAAAAACATTATTCATGCTCCTATGGACATGAATCCTGACAATTTTGAGAGAATTTTTAAATGCCACCCAGGTTTCTTCAAAAATTATAATTTCTCCAGACTCAGAACAAGGACCAAACTGGGCTCATGCAGCTCAGCAATCCTAAACCATACGGGCAAGATATTGATAAAATTATGGGAAGTTTCCGGCTGGCTGTGCACTGCCCTTTGGCACCACAACCTCCCATCAACATAGCTGCCTTATTCAAGCACTGAGTTCATTGTGCCAACTAATTTGACCAGATTCAAGTTTTTCCAAACAACAAAAAAGACATACACATTTTTTATTTAATATATACAACATAAGAAAATCACACAACAAGAATGCATATGAATTAGGGAAAAGAAGGATACATAAAAAGGGGTGGCCTACCTGTTAACGACAGGCAGCTAGATTCCCGACGAACATACCTTGACATAGCCTGCAAATAAATCCAAAAATCACTGTGCTAGACCTTTTTGTTTAAAATGCATTGTGCCTACAGTACAGAGAATGATGAGGCCTATGCAATGACGGTAAGACGAACTAAAAGAAAAACTACAATTAAAGTCTGACAAATTTTGTTACAGATGGAAACTCGATGGTCTTAACCATAAAAGCAGTGATGGAAGTTGAAAGTGTGGAAAAGAATGCATCCCTGTAGAAGCCTTTACAGCTACACGACAAATAGTACTTTCCACATCAAGAAATTCAAATGATTGCCATATGACCTTGTTTCAATATATGAGAACAACACCCACTGTAGTAACTGTATCTATCTAATGGGGAAAGCAATGCAGGTTACTTTGCCTGGCAGATTCCATACCCAAAATAGAAAACTACTTCACCAACCACTCCCTAGAAGATTACAGATTTCTCATACGGCAAAACCCGGCGGGGGGAGGCCCCGGAAGGTGTGGGGTTTGATGGAGGGTAAGTAGTTTGCGTATAGTATCTTACCACAAATGGTAAGATTGACCTAATAAGAGACATTCTCTATAGCTAATAACTCGAGTTACATAGGCAGACATGAACTTGCCTGGACTGCACGTAACCCAGCATCATTTGGTTTTGACAAACCGTCATCAGAGAAGACGTTCCTGCCACACGAGTAAGTACCAATGCATAGTCAGACAAAGCGGATAGGGTAAAAACAAGGAGTCTCTCAAACAGCATGGCAATTCATCTCAGAAAAGAGAGAACATCAAATAATTAGTCCCAAGCTCTTATATCATTAATTATCAAATTTTACATTTTTACTAAAAATGCCAAACTAGTAATATTGATGTTTTAGTACACTGCAACACAAGTTGAATACGGCTTAGAGTCATTTCATTGTAGCAGAATCTCAATTTTCTACATAAAATTAATATTAAAAACTAGAAAATTTATATTCAAAAATCTCATATAAAGATTACTGTTATTCAGCAAATATACACATATACATTGTCACGCAGTAACAGATGAGTAACATTTCTGGTTGCCTATGGGTAAGACTACTAAGATTGTAAAGGGGAATTATTTAGGTCATAGGATAGAATTATCAATATTAATTAAAAAATAAATAAATAAGAGTAGCCCACCCCACAGTTTTATTAACTGTGAAAGCAAGTGTACAACATCCTAATTAGACTAATTGATACTTTTATAAAAGATTTATGTCATAATTCTAGTGCAAGCAATACCTCCATAGCGCATTTTGCAACTCATCCTGTTTAGCTTGGGGAAGCATGGCAGTATCATAAGCAACAATATTTCCATAAAAGATCTTCTCCAAATCCTTCATCCATCTGTGCAACAGTAAGTTAACCTGCCATCCCAAGGATAAAGTGGAGGCGTTATGGCTATTTAACCTAAAACGTACATGTTTAATGTTACTCAATCTGATATAGGTTCAAAATAAGATTCCTCAATTGTACAAAAGACCACAGAGATTCCCATCTCATAAATTTTTATATTATCAATCAATATGTAACACACTGATAGATTCCCAGTGAGCAATAGGAGTGAATACACACACACACAGACTCTTCAGGTCTTACCTAGGAACTGTAATCGTAGCCCAGCAATGGAATAGGGAAGCCATGACTAAAATTTGTATGGACTTGCATCATATTTCTCATGTGGTCAAGATCACTTTCACCAAAAATTGAACAGTGAAAAACAAAGGGGTATTTTTTTATTTTTTTATTTTTTTGATAAATAAAAAAACAAAGGTGCATTTACTTCTAAAACTGTTCTTATGGTTTTACGAATGTAAAATGAAAACTAGATAAATCACGCAATTTTGTCAATTTTTGGTGCAAGGCG
>JAOTQH010250141.1:0-11967 GCA_025631255.1 Cornus kousa | reverse complement strand
CAACCCGAAAAGGGGAAGGCTTGAAAAGTGGCAGCCCTATTTCTCCTCGTGAGTTGACTTCGTTGCTTGTTGGTATGGGAATGGAGTGTTGTCCTCTTTGTTTTAGTCTGATGGGGGGAGCCCGAAGTCCGTCTCCTGCGTGTGTTTTCTAGTCCCGAGGCACCCTTCCCCGTCGGAACATCCATATATTCTTCAGATCCCAGGTTGACTTTATAGGAACCTCATACATTACACGGTACCGCATAACTGACACCACCAAAAGCAAAAGACTCGGATTTCTTAGATTGACCATCTATACGCAACTGAAGTTTTTCTCTTCTTTCTTCTAACCTTTATTTCCTTATATAGATCTTTTGATAATATTTTCACTCCATTTTCTTTCTTCCTTTTCTTTTTTCCTATTTTCTTTCTTTTTCTTGCTTGTCAATCCTCTTTTCTCCTTATCTTTGTCTCATTTCTCTCTCTTTCTTCCTATTTCTTTTCTCTTTCTCTAGATTTCTTTTGTTGTTCTGTGTCCCTTCTCATACTCTCTTTAAGAATGCATTGGATGGATGCCCTGGCATTGAGAAGTAAGGACGCTTCATAGGTGAAATGGCATAGTTAGATAGGGTCTGTGAGCCGTGGATCTCCTATGGGTAAACCTTCTTCAAACTTCTTGTCTCATCTTCGCTCTTTGGGCTTTTCCAACTTAGTGAACTAAAACATCTGAGTGGCTAAAGGAAGGTTAATTAACCGAAACCCCGTTAGTAGTGGCGAGCGATAGCGGTCTTTGGGTTTTGAATTGCAAGCCAGCTTAAGCTTCTGCCTGTGTTGACTTCTTTTTCTCCAGGTTTCATTCTCTTCTTTTTGATAATGGACAACCCCGGAGGCTTCTGTACATTCCATGCACATGTCTTCTTGAATAGTCTTAAAAGTTTGGAAGATCTTGCTACAAAAGGTGATAGCCCTGTGGATTGGTTCTTTAGGTTGTATCCTTCCCAGTAAAGCACATCGTGTTTGAATTTTGATCGCTTTTACGCGAGAAAGGGGTCCCACCCTCTAATCCTAAGTATTACTCAATGACCTATAACATACAAGTACCGTGAGGGAAAGGTGTAAAGAACCCTCTATTAGGGAGTGCAATAGATAACCTGAGATCTGATGCACACAATCAGTCGAAGGAGCTTCGTTTATAGTGCCTTATACTTTTTTTCTATTAGTCAAGCGTACTGGCTCTAACAGCTTACCTTTTGCATGATGGGTCAGCGAGTCAATAGTAAAAGCGGCTTATGCCCTTAGGTGTAGGCACTATCCATAGTTTTCATCTTCTAGTTCTTCTTATTTGACCCAAAACCGATCGATCTATCCATGATTAGGTTGAAGAGAGCTTTCACAGGCCTTGGAGGACCAAATCCACGTATATGGCAAAATACGGGGATGACTTATGGCTAAGGGTGAAAGGCCAACCAAGATTGGATGTAGCTGGTTTCTTGTGAAATCTATGTGAGTAGAGCGTATGATGTCGATGTCCTGAGGTAGAGCACTCAATGGGTTATGGTGGCCTATTTTGCCTTACTAACCCCAGTGAAAATCTAAATACAGGCCATCATTCTTTATACAGATAGACTTTTTGGGTGCTAAGATCCAAAGTCGAGAGGGAAACAACCCAGATTGTACGCTAAGGTCCCTAAGCAATCATTTAGTGGAAACGGACGTGATTGAGCAATGACAACTAGTAGGTGGGCCTGGAAGCCGCCATCCTTTAAGGAAATTAAATAGCTCACTAGTCTAGCTCGATGGCACCTAAAATGTAATAGGGCTTAAGTGATTCACCGAAGCAACGAGACCTTGAACAACACTTTTTCAAGTGTCAGTAGTGGTACGTTTTGTCAATCTAGGAAGGCTTTTGGTGACAAGACCTGGTGATAGAAGTGAGAATGCTGACATGAGTAATGATCAATCCTGTAAAAAATATGATCGCCTGCTAGTGGAAGGTTTTTGGCATTCAATCAATCTATGCAGAGTGAATCGGTTCCTAAGGAACCCCCGAAAGGGCTTCCATCCGATGGGTACACGAAAGTGGTGAAGTCTCTTTAACTATTGAACCATGCCTGTCTATTGGATCGAATTGACTAATCGGGCTGAGGTCTTCCCCCTCTTCCCCTCATTCTCCTTTCCCTAATATTCACCTTGAGTCATCAAAGCCTTTCTGACTCGGCCTGGCCCGGTCATCCTTTGAATCCTCAGTAGTGACCTTCATATCTTTTGATGTGAGTTGGGGTCTCTTTCTAGTCGTGACTCTTATCATAGTCAACCAGGTTTCCACTTCACGGAAAAAACTTCAAATTGGGAGGGTGATCCTCCTGGTGAACTGACCGTACCCTAAACCGACACAGGTGAACAAGTAGAGTATACTAGGGCGCTTGAGAGAACCATGTCGAAGGAACTCGGCAAAATGACCCCGTAACTTTGGGAGAAGGGGTGCTCTCCTATTTCTTAGGAAAGCGGCGCATACCAAGGGGTAGCGACTGTTTCTTAAAAACATAGGACTCTGCTAAGTGGTAAGATGATGTATAGAGTCTTACACTTGCCCGGTGCTGAAAGGTCGTAAGGAGAAGTGTTTAAAGCTTTGAATGGAAACCCCGGTAAACAGCGGCAGTAACTCTAACTGTCCTAAGGTAGCGAAATTCCTTGTTACATAAGTAACGACCTATATGAATGGTGTAACAACTGCCCCGCTATCTCTGACTTGGACCCGGTGAAATTAAGTTCTCCGTGAAGATGCGGAGTACCAACGGCTTGATGGTAAGACCTCGTGCACCTTCACTATAGCTTTGCAGTGACAACCTTAATCGAATGTATAGGATAGGTGGGAGGTCGTGACACACAATGACCAATATTAAAAGACCACTCTTTTGTCTAAGGATACCTAACCGCTTAACCGATTAAAGGGGGGGACACTGTGTGGTCGGTAGTTTATTTGGGGTGGATACCTCCTAAAGAGTAACGGAAGTGTGCGAAGGTAGGCTCAAGCTAAGATTCAGCTCATGAGCGTAATGGTATAAGCCTGCCTGACTGGTCGAACAGAGACAAAAGTCAGCCATAGTGATCCTGGAGTCCCGTGTGGAAGGGCTCTCGCTCAATGGATCAAAGGTACGCCGGGGATAACAGGCTAATGATTCCCAAGAGCTCTTATCGACGGAGTCATTTGGCACCTCGATGTCGACTCATCACATCCTGGGGTTGAAGAAGGTCCCAAAGGTTCGGTTGTTTGCCGATTTAAGTGGTACGTGAGTTGGGTTTAGATTATCATGAGACAGTTCGGTTCCTATCTACCGTTGGTGTTAAAGGGAGAACTGCGAGAAGCCAACCCTAGCTCCCCTACCTCAATTTGAGATGAAAATCTTAAATCCCCACCGAAAGGAAAGTGCTCCGAATCCGATGATACTCCTAGGTTATATCGAGGACAACACGAGGAACAACTTTAACCTTTGAGGTACCATGAAAATCCAAACCCGAACTTGAAACCTGAACTCAAAAATGGTTGGAAATGGTTTCTAATAAGGGGGAAAGGTGCGCGTCGTCAAGGCCTTCGATAAACGCTAAGGCACTATGATATTTTACACGAGGGAAGAAGGCTAAAATGATGGAAGAAGAGGGGTAGCCATGGTTTCCATGGATGACAATCCAAGAGAGGGGAAAAAGATGATGAAAGTCTGATTTTTTATTTAGGTCATTTTATTTATAGTAAAACCATAAAAGTGCCTCGAACGGGTCACGCCGGGTTCGAAAATGTGGAATTTGAGCAGAAGTACTCAAACGGAAAAAATCTATGAACAATAAGAACCTAAATGAGAAAAAATGAACAACGGAAGTAACGGCGTTAAAAATCGAGTCCCGAGCAAAGAGATATGCCCAAACAAGTTTGGCGCTGGTAGGGGCCAAAAACCCTAAAATTGGGGAAAGACATCTAGAATAAAATTTTAAGAGTACATAACTCAATGAAATGTGAAAATGAATCCCGTACAAGGATCTAGGGTCAAAACGAGGCATTTTTGCAATAACTTTCGTTAATTGCACAATGGCCCATCCAAAAAGGGTTAATTGCACTAATGGCCCAAATTGGAAAAATCTTCCAAAAATATTCTCTTAGAAACCCCCAAAATAAAATATCTTCAAAAGATATTTATGAAAAATACCCTAAGAAACAAAAATGTTTCTTAAGAACTTTACATCCATGCCCCTATGGACACCGGGAGTAACCATTGTACTTTTCTACAAGAGTAATGATACGTATTTTATGGAAATCACTTAGAATGAAGGTACATGAATTCAAAAAACAACAGCAAATATGAAAAGTGAGGTTATGCCATAAAAGTGACAAATGGGGAAAAGGACGAAAAGTGAATAGTGTCTAGAAAATAAAAATGTAGAAATGATGCGATTCTTAAAGGAAGTTGTCAATCCAAAGAAAAGAGTCTTGAAAACCATTTTTGAGCACTTGAGACAACACCAAGTGACAAGAAACTGAACTTGAAAAAGAAAATTCAACAAAAAAAATTTATCCGTAAAATTTGAGAAAATGGAAAGGAGGGAAAATGACTGGGTCATTACAACCTACATTCCTTAAAGAAATTTTGTCCCCAAAATTAGGAGCATCACCGAAGAATCGAACTGAGACTGAACACAAGGTTAAACTAAAAAATCGATCATAAGGTGCTAAAGGACAACTCCAAAAACTTTAAGACCGTCCAAAGAAAGTGAAACCAAGAATTGAGAGACAACTCCCTGAAAGAATCGGCATATTAACTCAATGTCAATAACCAAAAGAATCCCAAGACAATGAAATGTCAAATCAAGACAAATGGAAAGGATAATATGGCAGTACGGACAATGACCAGAACCCGTCCACAACGTACTTAAATGTGTGGTAGCAATGACAGCATCTAGTGCCCGCCCACACTTACTCGTCAGTAAGGTAGCATCAACGACAACTAGCACTCGCCTACAACACACAACTTTGTACAGTAGCATGACAGTACAAGGCACTAGTTCATAACATGCCCCTAATCGGTCAACCTAGAAGGAAACTTTTTTATATAAATGACATTAATGTCAAAAATGATCATTACCAAAAGCACTACAGGAACAAGGCATCTGTGAGAGTTGGGGTAGCTAATCCCAAAACTCTGACAATAATATCATTGGCACCGTTACACTTAAGACCAAAAATCCTTAACACTAGCGTAAGTAATGACTCCCATATCTGAAAACACTATAACAACAACAATAGTCACAAATCCAAAGCCTGACAAGTCTATGCCCTCAAGCCAATGGATCGGACCCATAAAACCAAAAACCTAAGCACAGATCTGAAGTAGACCTATCGTAAGGCTACATACAGAAGACAAAATGCTGGGTTAGAATCCCTATAGTGGACAACTAAAACCTTAAAACACAAGTCTACTACATAGCTCACACATCTCTATCCTAACAACCATGATTACAAAACCCCAACATAAGTGTAGGAAAATGAAATAGTATAAATCAAATAACACCTTAGTAGATACTCGCATAGTAGATACTCACAAAATTAAATGACATAAATCAAATAATACCTTAGTCCTAAGCATACAGTACACATAAGGTAAACCAAATAAACCACCTATCATATAGGGGTCAAATAAATAACGACAAGCTATACACCACTAATGGCACTAGCATGCTAAAAGGGATACAGTATATGAAAACATATCATCTATATCCTCATATAAACTATTACATTGTCATACATCCTAAACATGTTCCTAAGGCATGCCCAAAAATAATGGGGCTCATAAACATGTAAAAGTGATCTTACAAATGGAATTTTCACAAAAATAAAAAGAAGAAAATGGAATGCTTCTCAAAAGGCACCATGCAGAAAACATACAACCGAACCTGGATGAGTCCAATCTCTCACTACGAGGATAGGAACCATCCCCCAAACGACCACTAAGGTCTCCTAAACATAAGGTCAGCAAGTCTTTCCCAAGATCAGCTCATACCCCAATGGAATCCCATCATCATACGAAACAACACGACAACGAGATGGATAGTCCCAATGCTAACTGTTATGAGACATCAACAAGAAAACCCCTAAACTAAGATGTCAACGAGTTAGATGGGAACTCTAATGGATTCTACCAGAACCTTAATAATACTCCCTAAGTCTCCAAAGATAAGGGAGAGTAATTAATTACACCAATGTAGTTAATTACACAAAACCACTCATATCCCAACAGTAGCTCATTAGAGCTGTCCAAGGCAAGACAAGAAGAATCCCAAGTCAATACACCCATCCAAATCTTGAAACTATCATCCTAAGAAAATAAATAGCTCAAAACAGAAAGAGCAGCTTTGGTGCGTGACCAGAGGATTCGGTTTCGGTCATTACCGTAGCAGGAGGTAACCCATATAACTCCAGTGTAAGAAGTAGAATCAGGAGATCTAAAGGGGAAGCTTCAAGCAAGAATCTTACTTTTGCCCAGTTGTGGAGAGTGGCTTGTGTTGGAATAAGCGGGCGAAGCCCCGAGGAGTAAGAAAAGCGGGGCGGACAGGTTTTTATAGCTATAAGGCTGGCTGAACCTGATAGTAGCTGATCTTGAATCGCGTATCTTATCTTTGATTACTATGCACTTTCCATAAGAAAAAGTTGCTCAACACATTTGAGCTTTCCCCCAAAAACTGTTAGCATTGTGGTTTTAATGGATTCCTCTCCAACAGATAAGGTAAAAGGCGCTAGCCTAATTCTAGAATAGAAGAGTACTAGACCACAGCCACTGCTTTGATGGTACGGGTTTATTAAGTGTAACATCCTTGTTCCACAAGAAAGAATAAGATCCGAATAGGCCACAAGAAGACAGGACAACAGATAGGACTTGCCTAAGTTTACAGCCATAAGCGGGAGTGGTTGCATCTTATTTCTTCTCTTATGGTTTCTAACTTCTTTCGCCCGATATCACCTCATAACCAGCTTTTATAGCCAACAACAAAAGATCGTGGATCTCCATATCCTTAACAATCCTACAAGATATCCTTAATAGGAGATTGACTCCCCAGACCAATCTCCCTAAGTTTCTTTGTAGTGATCGAATTGGTCCTTAGATTGACCTATTTTAAGGCTCATGGGCAAGACCGGCCCGAGAAGTAAAGGATGAAAGTCATCTTCATAAGTTTCACCCATGACTTTAGTTCTTCTCTGAAAAAGCCAAGCAAGAAGCACTAGGCTCCCCTCTATTCTAGTAGTAGCAATCTAAAATAGCATTTGACCCCAATCACTTAGAAGCAAGAACATCGAATAGAGAAAAAAAAAAAACAAAGAAAGTGTCTAAAAGCGAACCCTTTTATGTAATTCTGTTCACTTCTGAAAGGTGCGCCTAAGCTTGCTTAAAAAGAAGGAGGACCTGTGAGAATTGTCTTATTATAGAGTCATTGGATCTACTTCTTGTTTCTGAGTTGCACCAGTGTTAGTGGACTCGCTATCCTTTATCCCTGTGGAAATCCTTTTTTTATTCCAAGATAAAAGGCATGTGAAGGTATATCTAATATAATTTGCTTTCTGTCTCTTTCACAACCAAGCCTACCAATACATAGTCAGTAATATTGATTGGGGATCAATGCCTTAAAATAGAGCATAAAATGATGTTGTTTATATAACATTAGGAATGAAAAGGTGTCCTCTTAGCCTTATCAAATAACCTGACCCTACTTCGCGAAGGATGTGACTTGGGACTAATTGATGTTTGACCCGGCCCTAACCTTAGGGTTTCACAGAGAGTGCTCTTACGAGACATACTCCTTCGTATTTCATTGCATTTGCTATTCAACATATCGCATCATCTGCTTGATATCGATTATATGGACTATGAAAGGAGCGAGAAACGTAGATTGAAGCAAAGATAGGGAATCCTATCAATAAGGTCCGAGAACATGGCTTTGCCCTAAGCAAAAGGGCCATAGAAGAGATGTTTGATTGCGGGTTGCGTTCTCATCTGTTCATGGTCAGCAAGTGAAGTTGCCTTAGTGGTTTCAGAATCTTCTTTGACAATCATTGGTTCATAGGTTGATGATTTGATGGATAAGATCATATCAATTCCAGAAAGAATCAGCTTAGCTAAATCGGATGGTATAAGCTAAAGAGGGATTCCCACAACACACTCACTATATTAGGTATCTGTTTTTCCATTGGATCTGATATTTGTATTATGAGCTACCACTAACAAAAGAAAAACAAAGGCAACCTCTACTAAGCAATTCCTTCGAAATGTTACTGCCACGCCGGAGAAGGAAGGCTAGGCTAGCTAGAGTTTCTAAGTCTCTTATCGCTCACAGAAGCTGACTAAATCTATAAGTACGCCCCTTAAAACCTATAGGGCTTGCGGTTCACTGGACTAGTTAGTATCGTAGGTTCGAATCCTGCTCTTTTGTCGAAAAGAGGAAAGTCCATCGCGAATTAGCCGCTTGCTTACTGCATATGGATAGAGATAGTGAAATTCATTCGTTTTCAAGTAAGGAGTCTGGGTTATTACTAAAAAGAGATCCAAAATCTCTTTAAGCAAGAAATGACAAGGTGGGAGGGACTATTTTGCTCTTTATCCCTTTTTTTGATTGTCTCCTTGGTCATTTCATGAACTCTTTGATGTTTGATACGCGTGGGTAATTGTCTTCAACATCTTTTTATTAAGCAACTCCTCTGAGTATAACAAATAGATTGGTTTGCTGATTGAGGCAAGTACGATGATCGATTTAATCAGCATTTTAGGTATGGAAAGGTAGCCTAGTTTCCATTGAAATTCTTTCATTTCTCTTCCACGTTAAGCTTTGTTCATAGACCAATCCACTCTTTCTTTCAGGCGTAAAGATCCAACTCATAAACACTGTAACAAAAAGTTTTATTTCCTAAGCTATCACCTACCATAATGTGACTTCTTTGATTTTCCACTAACATCTACATCCCCCTATGAAACAATCAAGAAAGATTCCACATCTACGAGATTAGAGTTCAAAAGGTGTGCCTCAAAGGCCTCAAGGATACCACTTTTAAGAAGATTTTGTAAACCAGACAATACAACTCCAGACTGATCACTAGATCAGTTCCATGTTTACAGATTAAGAGAAAGGGATTTTAAGAATGAAGTCAAGATGTAGTGAACTATTGAGACACCCATTTTGGGGGAGACTCTTTGTTAACTACCCCTATTTACGTTACAGCATTAGAGCCTGCCTCTTATAGAGACCCACCACTTACTGCTTTTGCTTTTAGTTCTTGGCTCTACCCTAGACTGGCAGGAATCACATATTTGATTCATGAATGACATTTAAATGGAACTTTCCTTTGAATGAAGACTATGAAACTCTCAGCTACCTCGATAGTTGAAGTAAGGGCATTAACTCGGATTGATGATGAAAATGTGAAACTTTTATGATTGTCAAATTCCTACTGATGCCTTTGTCAGGTTTCATATCCCTTTATGCCTTTCATGAAGAGACAAAGTCAGGGCGTGAAAGATGGGTCGGTGTTTTGAGTCCTGCAGATTTGAAATAAACACTGTAAACAAACCTCATCAAAGCCAGTGGATGGAATGGATCTTTTTGAATAGCGTAGCTTGGCAGGAAGAACATATTTGTTATATGGATTTGAATGACTAAACTTACTTGAACAGCTCTTTCTAGCTTATGTCTTCCTCTTCTCTGATAGCAGCAGAGGGGTTCTTTTACCACATTGACGTTTAAGGTAAGAATTGAGAAGTGGTTTGGAAACCTTTTCTTGAAAAGCTGACTCCGACCTTACGAGAGGCCTTAGACCGATCTCGACTAATGGGTCTTCTTTGAACCTTCAGTTTGGTAACATCGGATCATGTTGAAGGCTGACATATAACACATAAAACAAGAAAAAAGAAAGAAATTGCCCATAGGTCTACAATGTTATGTCTCTGTAGTAGTACTCATAGGAGAATCGAGCCTACACTCAAGATAGAGGAAGGGCTACAGTTACCAAATGGAGAGTGAACTCTAAGCAGTGATGACTCTTCTGAATGGCAAGTGGTAATCCTATCTGTGCAAGAGTCTGAATCTTGGGTAGGCTTGTTATTCCCGGTTAATCTGTCTGTTCATTCTGTTGTGTTTGTGTATTCAGCATTTGGATTGTTATAGGAATTTAAATGCTGAACACTAGGCAATAACTCCATCTCCCTATCTTGATGGATAAGCACTATTGAATTCAATTGATTCGATATAGCTAAGGTAACTCGGGAGGAGGTGGTGATCTGTGCTGTGAACAAAAATAAACATATACAATCACGGGCAAAAAAATACCCTTAAGAAATTCTCAGTTCTGTTATTTACCCAAAGTACCATTGTAGTGACAGTAGCTTCATGCTAACTTCTTCCTAGCACCAGCAGTTGACCCCTATGTCTGTGTGCTTTATGTCCGGGCACGGTCCAGTTGCTCTAAAACACCGGCTTCCTGGCTGCTTCGATTTACCTTACCCTATTGGTAACTAGTTCAAGAACAATCAACCAACTAATCTTGTATAATAGTTCCTCTCTTTAAAGTCTTTTAACTTAAGGATGTGTTGAAGAATAGAAGGATTGAGAGAAGGGATTGGAATACGGGGCACAATCATTACAATAACCTTCTTATGTCTTTATATGATGCATTTTATTTTTATTCTGTTGATCTTTTCATTTTTGAGTTCAGTTTCTCATCACTTAGTGTCATCTTGAGTGCTCAGGAATGGTTTTTGATACTCTTTCCTTTGGATTGACGACTTCCTTTGAGGACCAAGTTAATTTTGCATTTTCACTTTTTGGACACAATTCGCCTTTCGTCTTTTTCTCGTTTGTCACTTTGTTGGCATAACCTCTCTTTTTGTGTTCGGGTCTGATTTTGGTTTTGCATGTATGCATAATATTTAAATTCCATGCTACTTGTATTTTTACTTTCCTAAAAAAGCATGCCAAGTGTTTACTTTTCTTATAAAGGGATGGATGCATAACCTTTTTGTAATATTCATAACTTGAGGGGTTTTAGTTTAATTAAATCAAGTAATTATTTTTGTCTTGGGGACTATTTTGTAATTTAATTTGGAAGATATTTTTAAAAAGGATCTTTTTACAATTTTTGGAAAGTGTGACAAGTGTCACGCTCTCATTGGTCCACTTGTTGACATTTGTGTGGAAACACTTTGATGCCTTGGATGATAACATGTGGAGGGTGAAGGTTCACCCAGTTGTTGACCTAGGATAGGTGCACTTGTTGGCTTGGATGGTTGACAAGTGTAGGCTTAAGATTAAGCCTAGGAGGAAGCCATTGATTTGTGACATGTGTATGCTCCAAATTAAGTCTTGCAATTATTTTTGGGTCACTTTGGGATTATGGTTTTATGGATGGTTTTTATGCAATTGACTATAGATGTGTGTGTGGACCATGGTGTAGGATTATATAGTGAGTGGAGGATTTCTGTTTCCTCCACTCACACTTTTTCACATTTCATCTTTTTCTTCCTCACCATAAAACCCTAGCCTCCATGGATGGAGCTTAAACCTTAAGCTTTGACCTTGATTTTTGAGAGCCTTCCATTGATTTACAAGCTCAAATTTGGGACTAATTTTTGTTCCCTCATCCTCCTCTTCATAACCCTTGAAGGGTTTACCATTTTGTTTTGATTTGCCTTGGATTCCAGAGTGACTCTTCTCTAGTGAGGTAGGGGATGTTATAGGGTTATAATTTTATTTCTTGTATGCTATTGATGCTTATATAAGTTGTATGCATGGCTTTTGTTAATTTGAGAAATTAGTGATTTATCATATCTTGCATATAACTCATTTTAGATTTGGTAAACGGCATGGCCATGAGTTGATCTTTGATATATATTAATTTGGGATGGTTTAGATGAGTTTTCAAATCTAGAGATTAAATGGATTTAATTTGATTTAAATTCTAGT
>JAOTQH010250130.1:0-11967 GCA_025631255.1 Cornus kousa | reverse complement strand
ACGCTTCACTTAAATAGTCATAACTCCTTGAAATTTTTGAGTAAAACTAGTTTCATTAGAACGCTGACTTCAAATCCTTGAAATTGAGTACAAAATTGACCTCATTTGGATTAAAAATGAAGGAGATTTTGCCATTTGAAGTTAGCCGGTCAAAGGTGATTTCTTACTTGACAACTTCTTTTACACTTCATGTTTTTATTTTGACTCGTAATAGAAGCAACATTTTTATTATGGAGTATGTTCTATAGTAATCGAAAACATGTTTTTTAATGTTATATTTATTGCAAGATTTTTTAGAGCAATAACATAAAAAAATATGTTTGCAAAAAACAATTGTTGCGAGTTTAAAAAATAAAATAGCTACTTTAAAAAGTTATTTCAGATATTTTTATAAATCGTTCAGCGCTACAGTGTTTTTGCTACAGTACGAAAGTAACTGAGAACAACAAGTGCTTTTAATTTTGAACTATTTTTCGAAAATGCTTGGGTACTATTTGAACCGAAACACACCATGCAAACATTTTTATAATTTCATAATTTTTTGGTTCGAAACAAAAACACAACGTTGTTCAACGTCCATATTTTTATTTAGTACAATAAAAAAACTTTACATATCAGTGCCTATAAAAAAAGGTTTTTATAATCTCTTTTAGGTCATCAAGTTCCTCGCCTCTATCGAGGTTTCTCGGATAGCCGAAGGTTCTTGCTTTTGTCAAGAGTGTGTTTTCTTTTTATGTTGTTCTTTTCCAATCTGGTTGTTTGATCTTGCATGGTACGCATGGATCGTTTTGTGGGTGTTTCTGTCCTTGTTAGGTCAGACCTTGCCGCGTGAATGGTATGTGTTTTTTCTGTGTGTGTTCCTCTTTTGGTGAGGTGGATTATATGCTCCTTTACTCATGATTACAGGTCAGAGGGGATGTTGTTTCAGGATGTTGGCTTCCCCTTTCTCTCCTTGCCGGCAGGACAAATGTGCGCAATAGGATGTAAAGATGGGGAATTTACACTTTGGGCTAATTGTTGGCCACTCAGTGCAACATTTTCCTTTCGTTCCGGGTATCAATTTAAGTTCTTATGTTTTTATGTTAGTGTTAACTTTCTCTTTATGTGTTTTGCCTTTCAGATTTCTTGGGTTGCCTTCTTCCTCTTCTCAAGTTTGGCTTCCTATGGTGAATATTTTGGTGATGATGGATGTATTGGCCTGGGAAGCAAGCTTATGTTTCAGGAGGGTTCTCTTCATCGCTATACTTGGCAATATTTCCTTTGTGTTGTTGGTGATTCCGGTGATGGAGAATCGCAGATCACGTATTCAGGGGTCCTTTTCAATTTTCTTGATAAAAGTTGGGTTTCTTCTGACCATAAAACTCGTTATCTGGTACCTTGCCGAACATTGTTTGTTCCCTCATCTTTTCGATTGCCGAAGTTGGAAGGCTTCTGGATGTTGTATGCTCAAATGACAGTCTTTTCGTCTGACATCATTATTATGCTTTCCTGTTAGCGTGTTGACCACGTTAGGCATGGTGATGTGGTTTCTTTTAATTTCTGGTGGGCCAGGCATTTGAGTACTTTGGTAGTCGTGTATGGTGGTGCATATTTCTTTATTTTGTGGTGCTGGTACTCCCACTATAACTGACACCTTTTTCCAAGTTTGTCAAGACTATTATCTTGACTAAAAGGGGTGTCAATTAGGTTTGGATGATTCTGCAATTGTTGGTGTTAAATGTGTTTTTGGTTGTGTGTCTATAGCCGATGTTCTTGTCTATAGATGCCGTATGGCGTTTGGCTTATTTTCTTGCCAAGGTTAAAAATAAAAATAAAATATATTTAGTACATTTTTTGCTATAGTATCTTATATCAATATATATATTTATATATATATATATATATATTTTCCAAATGATACATATTATTATAGCCCTGCAAAAACTTGGAGAACTTCACGAATATTATTACTAAATATTTTAGCACTATTTTCCTTACATATATATATATATATATATATATATTAGGAAAAGTGTCACGCCCAACTTTTTACAAAGGGTTCCCTCGCCCAAAACAAAACATGGCATGACTAAAACTTAAATCTCATCATTTAACAAAATAAAAACCAATAGCTAAAATTATTTACTAGAAATAATTATTCGTACATATAAGGAAGATAAAAGATGTTCCATATGAACAACGAGGAACAAAATCCTTTAGTTACATTATTCCACACTAAAATCTCTTGCATTCAAGAAAAATAAACTAAACATTTATTAAGTAAGTTTAACATAGCAACATCAGCTTTGCTCCATAGGCGCCTTACCTAAAATGTTAAATAAGGGTGAGCTCACAACTCAGCAAGTAATAAACTCTTACTACACCTTACAAACAGTTGTGCAATATATATCTTAACAAAATATTTTCTAAACCTTCTCCTCTCCTAATTTTTATCGTACAAAGTAATTAGCTTCCCAGCTTAAATAATTGAGGTACCATTAACCTTCCGATAATTAATCAATTTCTTTCACAAGTACTACTTGAATTCTAGTAATGCGGGTAAGGAACAAATCCAACCCATAGGTAGGGAATAAATCCAACTTGCTAGTATATGGTAAAGAATGAATCCAACCAACCAACCAAAAATAGGTAAGGAACGAATCCCTTCTTTCAGTATGTAGTGGGGAATGAATCCAGTCAACCAAAAATAGATAAGGAATGAATCCTGCCCTCGCTTTCAATTATGAAATGAGTAGTACTTATATCATGCTCAAAGTACTTAGGTTATAACTTCGTATACCCATCATAATCCAACATAATTAAATTAATAATTAATTATCAACAATTCTTATCTCTCTCACAAAGATCTAGTGTAGAACTTTTTGGAACTGTTTATTTATGTAACCCCAAAACCCATCTATTAAATCAATTCCAAATTCTATAAGCATAACCACACCCAAAAATACATTGCAGGTAGTTATTAGGAGATTCCCTGATATTAATAACTATATTTATCCTATTTCCAATAGATAAAATAGCAGAACCATTATATAATAATTTAATATCTATATTTATCATATTTCCCATAGTTAAAACAACATACAAGAACCATTATAATAATTTAAATTCGGTAGCCAGTCCACTAGTCAGGAATACTAATTTAATCTCCAAAACTTTGTTAACATTTAATCGTATACCTTCCTCTATGATATCCACACGTCCACATTCCAGTTAAATTACCATTAAAATCTCCCAGTTCAACAACCTCAAATCTATATCCTCAATTCAAGCCTAATATGTTAATTCTAAAGATTTGACCTCAATGATGAAATATTAAGGTTTAGAATTTAAATGCTCACCTTCATACAAATATCTAGTAGACTAATTCCTTGGAAACCTATTTCAAATCACATATAGTCACCACCCAATAATCACTATTTGAACTACTGAATTTTCTTTAGAAAAACCCACCAAATTATATCTATAAAATACATTATTATGAATTGTAGCAACTAAGTTAATATGCTCACACAGACCCACATATATATTTATATATATATGGAATCAGAAAATTACAAATCCTACCCAAATTACTATCATTCCATATTTATCTATCATTGCCCCTAGTCTTTCTGATTTCTCTTTGTATATATATCTACATACAAGGCTATATATATATATATATATATATCTACATCTATATATAATCATGAAATCAAACATTCCATATAAATTAATTAAAATAAAAACCACTATCTCACAGCATATCCAGAGATTTAATTTGCCCAAAACTCCATCACTAATTCCTAATGAAGCTTCCAAAGATTTAGCAAGGTAAGAAAGCAATTTTCGCACTCAAAGATTCACCCACCAAAACCACACAATCTTATGCATCATTACTAACTCACCATTAAAATAAAACCAAAATACTGCACAACTGGAAATAAAATATAGCAAGATTTACTTGCCTTTTAGTTCTTCTGAGATGCAATTCTTTCCATAAAAGTTCCTTCACGTTGAAACTTCCTTCTCCTTCTCAACTTGCTACCCTTTTTAAAGTTTTTTTTTCCTTCTTATTTTGGAACAACTCCTATATAGAAGACATTACTCTTAGACCTCCCTTGACAGTTTATAATGGTCTATATCATGGTCAGTTGGAGATATTTCTGCCATCGTGGGAGAAATCTTGATAAATAAATAAATAAAATATGCATTTATCCTTCCATAAATTCTTATTTATCCATATCTATATATATCGTGTGTGTGTATATATAAATATATATTTTTACACTTTTACTAATATTACTAACGAGCTAATTATAAATATGTATATATATATATATGTATTTAAAATTAAATGAATAAAAAAAATGGTGGATGTTACATTCTGACCCACTTATATAAAATTTCACCCTCAAAATTGCATACCTTTATGGAACAAATGCGGATAATTCTCTTTCATCTCTGCCTCCAACTCCCATGTAGCTTCATCTGCTCCATAGTGACTCCACTGTACCTTTACCAATGCTATATCCTTGCGTCGTAGATGTTTAATCATTCGATTAATAATACGCTTTGGTATTTCCACATAAGAAGTATCAGGTCGCATTTCCACAGACTGACACTCAATAGCCTGTGTATCATCTCGTAAACATTTCCTCAGCATCAACACATGGAACACATCATTTACTACTGCCAAACTAGGCAGTAAAGACAATCTATAAACCACCTCACCTATCCTCTCTACAATCTCAAAAGGACCAATATATCTTGGTGAAATCCTCCCTTTTGTCCGTCTAAACCTCATAACCCCTTTAATAGGTGAAACTTTCAAAAAAAAACATAATTTCCCACCTCAAATTCCAATGCTCTCCTTCATTTATCTACGTAACTCTTTTGACGCTATACGCAATTTGTCTTGAATAATCCTCACTTTCTCTGTAGTCTCATGTACCAACTCTGGCCCTAACAAGTTACTATCACCAACTTCAGCCCAACAAGTAGGAGAACGACATGGTCGTCCATATAACGCCTCATAAGGAGTCATCCCAATACTAGCTTGATAACTATTATTATATGCAAACTCCACTAAAGGTAAATGATCCTCCCAACTGCCCTTAAAGTCTAATACACATGCTCGCAGCATATCCTCCAACACCTGGATAACTCTCTCTAACTGTCCATCTGTCTGAAGGTGATAAGTAGTACTCAAATATAAGGAAGTCCCGTATAACTCCTGGAAACTTCCCCAAAAACATGAGGTAAATCTGGGGTCGCGATCGGAAACGATAGAGACAGGGACTCCGTGTAGCTTCACTATCTCTGCAATGTAAAGCTTAGCCAACTCTCTTGGAGTATGGCTGGCTCTAATAGGAAAAAAATGGGTAGACTTAGTCAGACGATTCACAATCACCCACACCATGTCATGACTCCCCTTAGACCTCGGCAAACCCATAATAAAATCCTTGGTCACATGGTCCCACTTCCACTTTGGTACTTTCAGTGGCTGTAGAAGTCCAGCAGGTTTTTGATGTTCTATCTTCACTTGTTGGCACACCATACACTTCGACACATACTCCGCTATATCCTGTTTCATGCCATCCCGCCTAAACTGTCTACGAAGATCATGATACATCTTAGTTCCCCCTGGATTCACTGTGTATCTAGAACGATATGCCTCCACTAAGATCTCCCTCCTCAGGTCAGATATATCAGGAACGTATAATCTCCCATGGTACCTCACTCCACCATCTGTACCTCACGTCCACTCCGAACAATCATCTCTCCCCAAAGGTCTAGACTGTAATCAAGCGTCTAGCTCCTGTGCCTAAATAATTTTATTAATCAAGGTCGGCTATAAAGTCAAGCTACACAGAAGACTCCTAGAAACCTCTGGAGTAGATGTAACAAAAAACTCTGTCAAAGCCTCTAACATCTTCCATTCCTCAATCATCATAAGAGCAATCAAACCCCTTGGCTTCCAACTTAGAGCAACAGCTACTACATTAGCCTTCACTGAATAGTCATCTCAAAGTCCTTTAACCGTTCCATCCATCTACGTTGTGTCATATTGAGTTCATCCTGTGAGAACAAGTACTTAAGAGTCTTATGATCCAAAAACACGTCAAACTTCTCACCATATAAATAATGCCTCCATATCTTCAACTCAAGAACAATAGTTGCTAACTCCAAATCATGTGTAGGGTAGTTATACTCATGTGTCTTAAGCTATTGGGATGCATAAGCCACAACTTTACCCTCTTGCATTAACACACAACCTAGACCCTGGTATAATGCGTCAGTGTAAATAATAAAGCTCCTACCACTGACTAGAATAGTGAGTAATGGGGCCGTGCTCAACCTAGTCTTGAGCTCGCCAAAAGCTCACTCATATCTATCATCCCATACAAACTTCACCCCTTTCCGAGTCAACTGAGTCAATGGAGCTACAATTTTTAAGAAACCCTCAATAAAACATCGATAATATCCTACTAATCCCAAAAAACTTTGGATCTCTGTGATTGTCTTCGGCTGTTCCCAACTCAACACAGCTTCTACCTTGGCATGATCCATAGCTACTCCCCTGCTGGACATCACATGTCCTAAAAACTGAATTGTTCCTGCCATAACTCACATTTCTCATACTGAGCATAAAGTTTTTTCACGTAACGTCTGTAATGCCATCTACAAGTGTCACTCGTGATCCTCCCGAGTCTTGGAGTGCTTTAGGATGTCATCCACAAAGACTACCATAAATTGATCAAGGAATGGCTGGAACACCTTATTCATCATATCCATAAATGCAGCTGGGGCATTTGTTAGGCCAAAAGGCATGACTATGAACTCGTATAAACCATAACAAGTCCTGAAGGTTGTCTTAGGGATATTATCCTCTCTAACCCTCAACTGGTGATACCCTGTTCTCAAATCAACCTTGGAAAAATATCGAGCTCCACAAAGCTGGTCAAATAAATCATCAATGCGAGGTAAGCGATACCTATTCCTGATGGTCACTTTATTCAACCCACGATAGTCAATGCACAACCGAAGTGACACATCCTTCTTCTTCACAAAAAGGACTGGTGCACCCCAAGGTGATGTACTCGCCCTAATAAAACCCTGATCTGATAAATCTTGAAGTTGCTTCTTTAGTTCTGCCAACTCCACAGGTGCCATTCTATATGGTGCTCTCAAAATCGGTGAAGTGCCAGGTATAAGATCAATGCAAAAATTAAGTGCCCTCCTCGGAGGTAGCCCTGGTATCTCCTGGAACACATCCATATATTGAGACGCGATAAGCAGTTACTCAACTGAAGTGCTTTGCTCAACAGTCTCAATATGAGCAAGAAACCCCATAATTAAAGTACCTTTAAACTCACCACATAAAAACTCAGATGGTGACTCTCTAGGTATTAAGAAAGTAACAGTCTTCTCAAAATAGTTTAGTCTAGCGTGATGCTTTGTTAGCCAATCCATCCCTAGAATAACATCCAACTCACTCATGGCAAGTACTATTAAGTCAGCAGATAGCTCAAGCCCTCCAAAATGGATTGGACAAGCTCTACATATCCGATCTAGTGATGTTGCCTCACCAAGAGGTGTAACAATTGTTACAGGATCATTAAAAACTTCAAGTTTGACCCCAAGTGCATCCATAAATGACATAGATTTAAAGGAATATGTTGCTCCAGAATCAAATAGAACCTTTGCTATGCTGCCAAAAATAGTAAGAGTACCTTTAACTGTTGGGTTTGGTGTCTGTTCCTCCTGATTGGTTGGTATAAGGGCAAATACTCTAGCCTTTCCCTGCTTCTGCTGTGGATTCTGACTATTTGGCTGGTCTATCTTGCGAGGCTTATGTCAATCAATAGACTTGTGTCCTCTTCCTCTATAATTATAATAGTGTCCTAAAAATCGGATAGGCTCTGCTTACTGGGTTTACCCACCTGACACCGTAGATGTAGTCTGCTCTGAGTTACCCTGTCGCTATCATTTCTCTGGCCTGTGATAATTAGTTCCTCCATTCCTGTGTTGACTGCTGGCCCTGATAGCTCCTTTGTCCCTGGTAGTTTCCCTGGCCTTGTTAGCTCCTCTAACCGTAATAATTCCCATGCCCTACTGACTCCTTTAACCGTAATAGTTCCCATGGGCTCGATAACTGCCCTGACCTTGCTGAAACTGCCCAAGCTGAGACTGACTTCCCTGTTTTATCTTATGAGTCTCATTAGTGATCTTACCTTTTCCCTTTTGAAGTGTCCTCTGTTCTTTCTGTTGCTGGTATATCATGTTCTCCCTTTCTATCACTAGTGCTCGCTCCACAACTGCTGCATAAGTAGAGAGGCACTGTGCTATAACTGATCGTTGTATAGAGGAAGATAAACCCTCCTCAAACTTTCGTGCCTTCATTTGCTCATCTGGAATGATACGAAGGGCAAAACGAGAGAGTTGAGCAAACTTTGCCTCGTACTCTCCAACTGTCATTGTTCCCCGCTCTAATGTTAAGAATTCTGATACTTTTTTTTGTATGACTGTCGGGGGAAAATATTTCTCATAGAACTTCTCCTTAAAAACTTGCTATGTTATACTGACCCTCTCCTCAGCACGAGTAATCAAATTCCACCAGTGATAAGCATCCCCAGTCAGAAAGAAAGTCGTTAGTCTAAACATCTAGATCTTTGTGCAATCCATCACTCCAAAATCCTTCTCTAAGTCTAGTATCCATCGATCAGCATCCATAGGATCCACTACCCCACCAAATGGTACCACGCCAAGTTTCCTAGTTTCCTTGATCAGACTTGAAAGAGGCTTTGTTTGTACTCCCTGTGCGGATACATCCACATGTTGAACTGGAGCCTCCACTTTAACTTATTCTGGATGCACTAGAACCTCCAAACCCTATTCCTCCTGTGGTGCTGGAATATCCTCTCCAGTTTCCTCCTGTTGTCCAAGATCTTCTAATTCTGCCCCCTCCTGATAAGCTGGAGTATTCACCTCCTCTCCTTCAATTTGAATCATATGCTCTAAGTTCCTCACAGAGTCATTCAAAGTTGCAACCATATCAGCTAACTCTGTCGTAGTGAGTCTATGATGACCTCCGCCTCTACCTCTACCTCTACCTCTGCTTGACATCTTCCTTTTAATTCTGGATAACAACAGTGTTAGCTACAATATCAAGACAATATAAATATATATATATATCACTGTTACTTCCATCAGCCTAACACTAGATTCCCATTTCCATGTTTTAACTCTAGCCAGGCATTTCTTAAACCTAAGGCTCTGATAGCAAATTGTCACGCCCAACTTTTTACAAAGGGTTCCCTCGCCCAAAACAAAACATGGCATGACTAAAACTTAAATCTCATTATTTAACAAAACAAAAACCAATAGCTAAAATTATTTACTAGAAATAATTAGTCATACATATAAGGAAAATAAAAAATGTTCCATATGAACAACGAGGAACAAAATTCTTTAGTTACATTATTCCACACAAAAATGTCTTGCATTCAAGAAAAATAAACTAAACATTTATTAAGTAAGCTTGACATAGCAACATCAGCTCTGCTCCATAGGCGCCTCCCCTGAAATGTTAAATAAGGGCGACCTCACAGTTCAGCAAGTAATAAACTCTTACTACACCTTACAAACAGTTGTGCAATATATATCATAACAAAATATTTTCTAAACCTTCTCCTCTCATAATTTTTATTATACAAAGTAATTAGCTTCCCAGCTTAAATAATTAAGGTACCATTAACCTTCCGATAATTAATCAATTTCTTTCACAAGTACTACTTGAATTCTAGAAATGCGGGTAAGGAACAAATCCAACACATAGGTAGGGAACAAATCCAACCTGCTAGTATGTGGTAAGGAACGAATCCAACCAACTAACCAAAAATAGGTAAGGAACAAATCCAGTCAACCAAAAATAGATAAGGAATGAATCCTGCAATCGCTTTCAATTATGAAATGAGTTGTACTTATATCATGCTCAAAGTACTTAGGTTATAACTTCGTATACCCATCATAATCCAACATAATTAAATTAATAATTAATTATCAACAATTCTTATCTCTCTCACAAAGATCTAGTGTAGAACTTTTTGGAACTGTTTATTTATGTAACCCCAAAACCCATCTATTAAATCAATTCCAAATTCTATAAGCATAACCACACCCAAAAATACATTGCAGGTAGTTATTAGGAGATTCCCTGATATTAATAACTATATTTATCCTATTTCCAATAGATAAAATAGCAGAACCATTATATAATAATTTAATATCTATATTTATCATATTTCCCATAGTTAAAACAACATACAAGAACCATTATAATAATTTAAATTCGGTAGCCAGTCCACTAGTCAGGAATACTAATTTAATCTCCAAAACTTTGTTAACATTTAATCGTATACCTTCCTCTATGATATCCACACGTCCACATTCCAGTTAAATTACCATTAAAATCTCCCAGTTCAACAACCTCAAATCTATATCCTCAATTCAAGCCTAATATGTTAATTCTAAAGATTTGACCTCAATGATGAAATATTAAGGTTCAGAATTTAAATACTCACCTTCATACAATATCCAGTAGACTAATTCCTTGGAAACCTATTTCAAATCACATCTAGTCACCACCCAATAATCACTATTTGAACTACTGAATTTCCTTTAGAAAAACCCACCAAGTTATATCTGTAAAATACATTAATATGATTTGTAGCAACTGAGGTAATATGCTCACACAGACCCACATATATATTTATATATATGGAATCAGAAAATTACAAATCCTACCGAAATTACTCTCAGTCCATATTTATCTATCATTGCCCCAAGTCTTCCCGATTTCTCTGTGTTTATATACCTACATACAAGGCTATATATATATAGATACATCTATATATAATCGTGAAATCAAACACTCCATATAAATTAATTAAAATAGAAACCACTATCCCACGGCATATCCAAAGATTTAATTTGCCCAAAACTCCGTCACTAATTCCTAATGAAGCTTCCAAAGATTCAGCAAGGTAAGAAAGCAATTTTCGCACTTAAAGATTCACCCACCAAAATCCACACAATCTTATGCATCATTACTAACTCACCATTAAAATAAAACCAAATTACTGTACAACTGGAAATAAAATATAGCAATATTTACTTGCCTTTAAGTTCTTCTGAGACGCAACTCTTTCCAGAAAAGTTCCTTCACGTTGAAACTTCCTTCTTCTTCTATACTTGCTACCCTTCTTGAAGTTTTTTTTTTTTTTTTTTTTCCTCTTATTTTGGAACAACTCCTATATAGAAGACATTACTCTTAGACCTCCCTTGACGGTTTATAATGGTCTATATCGTGGTCAGTTGGAGATATTTCAGCCATCATGAGAGGAAATCTCGATAAATAAATAAATAAAATATGCATTATCCTTCCATAAATTCTTATTTATCCATATCTGTATATTTCATGTGTGTGTATATAAATAAATAAATATATATATATATATATACACTTTTACTAAAATTACTAACGAGCTAATTATAAATATATATATGTATTTAAAATTAAATAAATAAAAACAGTGGATGTTACACACATACTATACAAACACACACATACACACACACAGCACCTAGCATGGCCAGTGTAGCATGTTGAAAGCTCAAATTAATGAGTGGTTACTATGCTAGTATATAATGCGAGAGACAGAGTTAAAAGCTAGAAATGTTATATACATTCTTTGTTAGCTAGGCTGAGTTCCAGTAATGTTCACTTCTATTTGAAAGACGTTGATAAGGAAGAAGGTTTATTTGTATACAATAATAGTTCTGTAATTAGCCAAAAAGTTTTAGTTATTATAGTAGTGCCTTGATTCAATTCTTTGTGATGCTTGTTTGATAGTGTTTCCTGTCATGCTGATGTTTAATTCTCAATGTTGTAGTTCTTCTACCTAAACTGTAAATCCATATATT
>JAOTQH010250094.1:0-11968 GCA_025631255.1 Cornus kousa | reverse complement strand
TTAATTTTTCGTTGTCTTTCCAGTGGTGTGCTCGGTGACACCCACTTTTGGGTTGGAAATGACGTTTTTGCCCCTAGGCCCATTTTTGTCCATTTTTAAAACCTTGCTTCCGCATTTGTTTCCTTTGGTTTCCGTGACTTCGTTGAGGGTCACATGGACGTCTTAAAGGTTATGTTGTATCTCTTGAGACCGTCAGTTATCTTTTGCTTCCGCTTTTTGGATCCATTCTCGGGTCATCTTTCGGGTCATCATTGACGCACCGGGTTAAAAAACTTGGGCCGTCACAAGATGGGTTTCTCTCCCCTCGCCCAGAAGGAGCTCGCCTGGGCACTCCTCCTCACCACAGAGAAAGACCTCGAAGGGTTTGCACCGGCACCTGTATTGTTGGAACTACAGAAGGTGACTAACGAAACTCTGACATTCTCTAAAAAAGACAAGTGCATCCAAACCTCTCATAACCGACCGCTTTATGTGACCGCATTGCTCAATAGGGTAGAGCTCAAATGAGCCTTCTTAGATAATGGCTCTTCTTTAAACATAATGCCACTTAAAGTCTTTCAAAGGTGTGGTCTACCTACTGACAAACTCATTCGCAGATCGACAGAAATAACGAGGTTTGGAAACGATCTCTGAAAAACAAAGGGGCATTTCATAATAGAGCTTGCAATTGGGGAGTTCAAGGGCCAGGTCAAGTTTCATGTCATTCGAGCTGATACATCGTACCATCTCCTCATAGGAAGGAGTTGGATGCACAAGTTCAGGATTGTACCATCTTCTTACCATCAGTGTATAAAAAGTTTATGGAACGGAAGGCAAACCACGATCAGATGCTCTGAGAATCCCATGATCCATTCCGTTACCCAAATAGGAGGAACTCGAAGCCCAATCTCGAGGTAGGCTCCCCCCCGGCGGAGCACCATCAAGTATTTTCTTGACGACCAATAAAGCCCCTACCTGCAAGAGAACAAGGTTGTCGAGTGGGAGAGTTGTTTACCATTTATGAGGTATGCTTGGTGCAACCACTTACACCAAAGGTGGAGCGCGAGTTGATGCAGCCCAACTCTGCTAGCCTATGTCAGACCGATTTGGAGGAAGTTGACCTGTCTACTGGTGGCCGGCCTCGTCTAACCTATGTCTCCCGAAATT
This sequence comes from Cornus kousa, assembly GCA_025631255.1. Lineage (NCBI taxonomy): Eukaryota > Viridiplantae > Streptophyta > Magnoliopsida > Cornales > Cornaceae > Cornus > Cornus kousa. Next base: position 10,822 of record JAOTQH010250094.1, on the reverse strand, counting down.
TAGGGGAACCGAAAAAGATGGCATTGGAAGCATTACTTAAAGAATTTGTGGATGTCTTTGCTTGGACGTATGACGAGATGCCGAGGTTGGATCCGCAAATAGTGGCGCATCACTTGAATGTTCGGTCTGGCACTCGGTCGATAAAACAGACACAAAGAAGCTTCCGCCCAAAGCTCGAGTTGCAGATTAAGAAGGAGGTTCAGAAGCTCCTACAAGCAGGTTTCATCAAGCCAATACAGCACCCTACATGGTTAGCCAACATAGTGCCCGTGAAGAAGAAGGATGGGCGGATCAGAGTTTGCGTTGATTTTCGGGACCTTAATGCGGCCTGCCCAAATGATGACTTCCCTCTGCCCATTATTGACACCCTAATTGATTCAACTTCCGGGCATGAGATGTTTTCATTTATAAATGGTTACAATGGGTACAATCAGATCAGAATGTTGCAGAGTGATACGGAGAAGACAGTTTTTCGCACCCCGATGGGAAATTTTTATTATGTAGTTATGCCTCTTGGTTTAAAAAACGCCGGGGCTACCTACCAGCGTGCCATGACTGCTATTTTTCACGAAATGTTGCATAAGAATGTAGACGATTATGTGGATGATTTGGTTGTGAAGTCACGATACAAGGAGAATCACTTGGCAGGTTTGAGAAGGGTGTTCGAAAGGTGGCGAAAATACAAACTGCGGATGAACCCATTAAAATGCGCCTTTGGGGTTGAGGCGCGGAAGTTATTGGGCTTCGTAGTACACCGGCAGGGTATTAACATTAAGGAAGCTAAGGCCCAAGCAATCATCGACATGCCACCACCCTCATCCCTCAAGCAGTTAAAAAGCTTTATTGGGAAGGTCTCTTACCTTCGTCGCTTCATACCATCCTTGGCGGAAGTTACCCATTCATTTGGGTCCTTGATGAAAGGGGGGCAAAGTTTGGATGAGGGCAATGAGCATCAGGACGCATTTGAGCGAGTAAAGAGTTTAATAACATCACCAGCTACAATGATGGCGCCTCAGCCGGGTATCCCCCTGCGACTCTACATCACCTCGACCCAGCACTCTATAGGGGCCCTCTTGGCCCAAGAAAATGATGGTGTTGAGTGGCCAGTTTACTATGTCAGTAGAATAGTACACGACGCGGAAGTCAGATACTTGCCCATTGAACGACATTGCTTGTCGCTCGCATTCGCAACAAAGAAGTTTCACTATTATTTTCTAGCACATACCATACACCTTGTCACAAGATGCAATCCATTGAAGTACCTCCTAACCTGGCCACTCATCTCCAGGCGAGTTGCTTGATGGCTACTGATCTTGTCCGAATTTGACATTCAATGCGTCACACCAACAGCCATTCGCAGCCAGGCCTTGACAGACCTGATGGCCCAGTTCCCAGCAGGGGAGCTTGAACCTGTACCAGAAGAGCTGTCATACGAAGAGCTTGAATCTGTTTGTTGTGTAGCGGAAAATTCATTCTGGACTTTGTCCTTCGATGGATCGTCCACATCAATAGGAGGGGGAGCTGGGATTGTTTTGACCTCTGAGGAGGGCGTAGGAAATAGTCTCTCATACAAATTAACCTTTGGGTGTTCTAATAATACTGCGAAGTATGAAGCCCTTGTGTTTGGTTTATTAGCAGCCTAGGAGGCTAGGATTCAACGTCTGCTGGTTCAAGAGGACTCGAATTCGGTAGTGAGATAGCTGGACGGGACCTACGCCATCAAAGAACCTACACTAGCAGCATACTGAACTGCTATTCAGAAGTTGAGCTCATGCTTTGATGAACTGCACATTTCTCACGCTCCAAGGGCATCCAATCGGCACCCAATTGCACTAGCCACCCTAGCCTCAAAGGTTTCTTTTCCTGGTGACTCGTTTGACATAAGGATCCAAAAGAGGGATAAATCGTCCCTTTACAATGAAGAATTCATTAACCCAAGCGAAAAGGAGGATTGGCGAAAAGAATTCGAGCTGCAACTGGAGGGTGAAAAGGGTAGCATCCCACTTACCATCCTGAATGATTTCACTCTCTATCTAGGGGAACTCTATTACAGAGCCTCGAGGGGCACTTTGGCAAGATGCATCGGCTCTGAGGAGGCTGAGAGGAAACTTAAGGAGATCCATGATAGTACATGCGGAGACAATTCAATCTGTTTATATCGGAGGGTGCAAAGGCAGGGTTATTATTGGCCTTCCATGTCAAAGGATACAGAGGTCCTGCAGAAAGCTTGCCCAACTTGTCAAAAGTGTCGCGAAGTCCATGAATGTGCGGCCCTATAACAAGAAGATTGGAGGCAGAAAGGACGCCACCCCTAACTTAAAGGCCCCTTGTTTCCCGCAGTACTCAGGATAGAGGCCCGAGGGTTCTACTGGTTTTTCTCCTCGAGCGCCCTTCTATGGGAAGCTCGAGGAGCAGGGAAGTTGGGGGAACGCGAGGCCAGAGAAGGCAGAGCCTCGGAACCTTCCCCTCTGGCATGGGAATCTGAGTATTAGTGGATGAGAGGCTGGAATTCGAGGTATCGCCCTATGGAGAAGAAGGGAAAAAGGGGAAGGTCATGCATGGAAACATGGAAACATGCCTACATTCCCCCTACCTTCTCCTAAGGCCTATACCAAGGGGAGGAGATGCTCAGTATTACTTATACCCAAGGTCCGGGAAGGAAGGAGTCACTCGGCGCATTAAATGCACTGAAATGACCTATGCACAGAATAATCATTGCATTACCTGACCCAAGGCGCACATTACCTTGGGCCGCCCTCTTGACGTTCCATCAGTCAGGAGGGGGTCCCTCTGCCCACTGGTTAAAAGAAGGTTACCCTCTTAGAACTAATGGTCAAGGGGAGGCTACCCCCCACGCAACCGAGGGGCATTATCCGGAACCAACTAGTATAAATAGGCATAGAAATCAGAAGTTAAGAACAAGACAACAAGACAACAAGAATCATAAAGACCTACTACCAGACCTCGGGTTTGAATAGTACTGAGCAACTGCCTTCCTTCTCTTAATCTTCACCTGTGAAGAATCCTTGGTATAGCTTGAGTTCCCACTTAAACACTAACCTCAGCATTCTTGACTTACGTGGAACGATCTCCTCCCCTAATCACCCAGCATCTATCAACAGTATATATATATATATATATATATATACTCTCTTGTAGCATCGCATCACTTGCGAAGTTTTCTTTTCTTTTTATTATATGTCACCTGTATGCATATCAGTGCTTGAGTAAATTGAAATTTTAAATTTTTATGAAGTCAAATTGTATTTGTATTATTCTTTTCCATATTCATTAGTATGAAATAAATTTATAATTTCTTAGACATAAAAAAATAAATATTAAAATTCATATTTTAAGCAATAATTAAGATACAGTATGATAGCCCACTCAAATAATTGGAGAGTAGAATTAGAAATAATAATAATAATAAAATACATAATGCAACTATTTAAATAATAATAATAATAATAATAATAAATATAGGATAAAATATTAAAACGGGATATAAACCCAAAATTGGAAAATAATAATAACAATAAAACTCCAAATTACATAAGCCAACTTTTTTAAAAAAATAGTAAAAACTCTTTATAAAATCAAATAATAAAAAACTATTTATAATGTATTTAAATTCTTTACTCTTTTTTGTTCTCCCATTAGAGACATTTAAAACATATAAGAATTAGCTATTTCTAACCTATTTTTTAATAATAATACAAATAACTCCAAATTACATAAGGCAACTCTTTAAAAAAACCAAAATAATACTCTTTACAGAAACAAAAAATAATAATAATAACAACGCCATATTACATAAGACAACTCTTTTTAAAAAATAAATATATAAATATGTGATATAGTCTAAATAAAAATTCTTTTTAAAAAATAAATATATAAATACGTGATAAAACTCTTTTTTTTAAATATATATATATATATATATTAATATGTGATAGAGTTTTATGAGAAACTCAATTTTAAAACTCTTTTTAAAAAATAAATAAATATAAAATAAAAATTCAAAATTGAATAGAAACCCTTGAATAAATAAATTGTTCTTTTGAATACTTAAACAAGAGAATTAAAAAGCAAGAAGTATCACAGGTACACTAACCAAAAATAAATAAATAATAATAAATAAAGAAGAAGAAGAAGAAGAAGAAGAAGAAGAAGAGTACCACAGGCTACAACATTTGGTGGTACAATTTTAATAATGAAAAACCTTTCAAAAATAATAAAATAAAAATTCATAATATACTTTTTACATTAAACTAATATTTTGAATTTCGGATTGAAAAAAAAATTAATATAAATTTTAAACTAAATTTTCTCCGATCTTAAATTCAGTACTCCCAAACATCACATAAAGGAAAATTATAAAATTGATTACCGCAACAACCACATAACCAATAGTGGGGCCCACCATAGGTAATAGGCTCCATAATCACACAAACCTCTTTGAAGTTCGTCTAATTACAAAATTATATTAGTGCTACTTCTTAAATTATACAGGCTAGCTACAACATTTGATGGTACAATTTTAATAATGAAAAACCTTCCAAAAATAATAAAATAAAAATTCATAATATACTTTTTAAATTAAACTAATGTTTTGAATTTCGGATTAAAAAAACAAAAATAATATAAATTTTAAACTAAATTTTTCCCCATCTCAAATTCCATATTCCCAAACATCACATAAAGGAAAATTATACAATTGATTAGCGCAACAACCACTTAACCAATAGTGGGGCCCACCATAGGTAATAGGCTCCATAATCACACCAAACTCCTTGAAGTTCGTCTAATTACAAAATTATATTAGCGCTACGGTCCGCTACCTCTTAAATTACACTAATAATTTTATACTTCTCTTTTACCACTCATGTACAGAGGTGTCACATTAATACTGTTCTACAGGTATTGAGCTGACTGATCAACTATGTAGAAGATGAGCTTAACAAGATAGCGGCAGAATCCAAGAAATGGGCTAGGTAAGAAGACATTTAAGTTGGACTCAAATTGATTCTGCAGAGTGATAATGGGACCAGTATTCCTTCACAAGTTGCTTGAACAGCGAACCTTCTCTCTTCATCAACTCCATCGGTTTATCATACTCCACTATTTTTCCTGCAATAAGGTCCAGACATCTACTTCAGAATTCCAAAATTTCTCAACAGGAAAAAGGTTGTAAACCATTGTAAAAAGAATAAAAGGCACACCCATCATTTGTGAAAGGGTGGAAAGAAATTAACTCACCATCACTGATAGCAAGAACCATCGTGCAATCCATCACGGTTGGTATTCTGTGTGCCACTGTGATCACAGTGCAATCAGCAAATTCGGTCCTAATAGTTTTTTGCAGAATCGTATCAGTAGCATTATCAATTGACGCGGTTGCTTCATCGAGCACCAACACCTTGCTTCTCCTCAACAGAGCACGGCCCAAGCAAAATAATTGACGCTGCCCCATGCTCCAATTGGATCCATCATCCGCAACTAAAATGACAATGAGGTTAGTTACTACTGATGATTTCCATAAAAAAGAAAATAATTTATGTTACCTGACATATCAACATGTTGAAAATCCTACCTGAGGCATCTAGGCCTTTTTCTTTCTCCTGAACAGCCTCTCTAAGCTGGCACTTCCCCAGAACCTTTTAAAACCAAAAGTACATTATCATTCTTGTTAGCTATTGCAAACCATATAGAAATACACAACAAAACATTTTCCTTTTATACAAGAATTGTTTGACAAGAAAAAATTATTGAACCATTACCTCCCATATTTCCTGGTCGTTATGTTGAGACAAGGGATCCAAATTGTATCTCACAGTTCCATTGAAAAGAATAGGATCTTGTGGAATGATCCCAAAACGTGACCTCAAATCATGAAGTCCAATTGTACAGATGTCAATTCCATCTACTACAATTTTCCCTCCTGCCGGCTCCACCAGACGAAATAAAGCACCCATGAGAGTAGTCTTCCCACTCCCAGTCCTGCCAACAATACCGATCTTATGCCCTCCTTCAAATTTGCAACTGATCCCACGAAGAACCAGTGGTGCATCGGGCCTATATCTAATATGTCTCGAAAATCAAAACTTCTCAGTACGCTAGACAAGTTTAGTATAAAAGTTAATCCATAAAAAAAAAATAATAATAATAATAAAAATACCTGCAAATCTTGAATCTCCACTTTACCCAAGGACGGCCAATTGACTGGGGGACGGTTCTCTTCTATCACTTCAGGAGCTTCACTTGGTATGTCCGTGTATTGGTTAAGCCTTTCTACAGAAATAATGTAATTTGCCAGAGTGCACTGGTTTTGAATGGAGAAAACAAGGGACATGTTTAAAGAAAGACCATAGGACAAAGCCATTCCGATAAATCCTGCAATGACATAAGAGGCGGTCGTGAGAAACCTCATAGAGAAGATAACTAGCTGATTATAATTCTATCAGTTCAGTCACAACAATATGTCCATTAGAATAAAAGCACAGCTACATGGACTTTTGTAACTTTTCCAAATGGCACTAGAGTTGGTAACTCTTCACACAAAAATTAGATAGATACCCACCAGAGCTGAACGTTCCAGGAGGAAGCAAAACCATGCAGAGTGCTGACGAGGAGAGAACAGTCGCACTGAGTATTTCCAGCCGTTGGATCAGCCACTCATTTGCTGCAAAACTGTGGAAAAATGGACTGGCATTTGTGTCGATAAGGTCGAGATTCTTTGTGAAGAATCGGCCTTCCTCCTCAAAAGCTCTTATTGTCGTGGCTCCTGCTACAGATTCGGCAAGATGGTTTGCTACAAAAGACTTGGTTGTGCCATTGATACGCATGAACTCTTTTGCAGAGGCAAAGTAGTATCTCTGTTAATAAGATATGTCAGTTTCTACCAAAAGGTATACAGAAAATACAGAAAGCAGGAAAACATTCCTCTGCACAGGAACTAGGACCGGATACCCTCTAAAACATTCAGGGAAAGGAGGGACTATCCTTCAATCAGAAAAGGAAGCATATATACAAGATAACTAGGAAACATAGCATAGAAATACTGATACAAAAGATTACACGAGTGAGACATCACATGAAAACAGAATTACAAAATCCAACCAAAGAGAAAAATATCCCTCAATCCAGAGAGCACACAACACAGAGACTGCAACTCCCCACACAGTTGCTACAGAGTGTAGAGTATTCTCCGATGTGTGTGTGTGTGTGTGTGTGTGGCTAATACAAAGATAACATTTAAGGCACTCAAAGGGGATGATCCCATGTAAACACAAGGGATAGAAAGACAAAAGCCAAAAGAACTACTGATGGCTCAAATCTTCCAAATGAACTATAAATAACTTTATTCTGATTTTTTAAATCCTAAAGGATAGAGTAAAAATTAGATCACATTTTTTAAATCCAGATAAAAAAACTTCCATTTGCAAAGCACCTTTCTTCTTCAAGCACATGCAACACAAGTTTGTTGCATATAATTTAGAAACAATGAAGTACTACAAAATAATATAATCGTACGTAATTCTGAAGTCTAAACTATATACAATCCAAATTATTTCAATAATCATAGAAGAAGCATAGAGGATAAAAACTCCCCGCGTGTGCAATGCCTTCTCCCACCCAAATTTTATAATAAATTTTCTGGTGACGCCCTCTATGTTATAATAATCCCCATTTTTATTTTGAAATTTAGATTGATCAACACATATCTTACTAATTTCACTTCAAATTTTTTGCCATACAATGTAAACCAATCGCTCCTTACAGATTATTTTGGATGTGGGTAACTGGTATATATTCTTCATCAAAGAACATCTTGTAGTATTACCTGTAAGCGAATTGCCAGAAAGATCATTGGTATGGAGACGAACAAGACTGGCCAAGTAATGACGGCCAGTACTCCAAGATTAGCATAAGTATTTGTGGTAGAACCAACTGTGAAGACGAAACTAAATGGAAGATCAAGATCAACAATACTCAAATCGGATGAGACCTGTACAAGCACAAAAACGTAGAAAGGTTAGTTTCATGAAATCTATAATGCCAAGATCACAATCAAATGTTATGTTTGAATACTTACCCGACTCAGTATCCTTCCCAAAGGTGTTGAATCGTAGAAAGACATGGGTGCATGAAAAAGTGAATTTAATAGCTGTGAAAATAAAGATCTTGACGATTGCATACCCAACACAACTGTAAGCAGAGATCTAAAGAGTAAAAAGAATGTTGAGGTGAATCCAATCAACAAGTAAACAGCAATCAATTTCAACACACTAACAGCAGGATTTTGAACATTAGCAGCCATCCAAGAGTTCTGTAATATCTGACCAATTACAAAGCTAAGGTGACAGAGAGCAGCCAAGCCGAAGTACCAGTACCCTTTGTTCTGATTCAGATACTGTATGTATGGCTTAAAACCCGTGTCTCCTATTTCTTTCTCTTCTAGCTTAATCAACTGATCACCTCCAGATGCTTTAGATTTTTTCATGACATGAGTCTTAATGATCTCTTTGGTAAAAGGTTCATGTCTGCGCGGAGAAGTAACCTCTGCAAGCCTTTCAGAACCAGCAGTCTCTTTATGTGCATTGACAAGGTCCTGAAATTCTTTGCTTGAGGCCAGTAACTGATGGTATGGAGCTGCACATTTGATTTCCCCGTCTGACATCAACTGCAAGAAAATTAATATTATTATAAATGACTGCTTGTACTTATAGTTTCCATCAGGTGATGGAAACTAGTTACAATCACCGAAATCGTATTATAACTATTGTTTCAGAAATTGGTAGTTAACAAAAATGATTAGAGGTATTTCCTCAAAGTCTACAATATTTTAGGAATTGGTAATTAACAAAATTAAATAGAGGTATTTGCTCAAAGTATTTAGAAAGTGGATTGCTATTTGATATTCCCTACATAGGAAATCCTATACTTTAGAATTTAATAATGTCATAACATCCTCATTAAGGCTCTGTTTGTTAGGACGTAAAATATTTTTCAGAAAATATTATTTTATTTTCTGGTGTTTTGTTGTCGTAAAATATTTACGAAGAAAAAAAAAAAATTAAAAAAATAACTTATCCATCAATTTTCGGCAAGTTATTTGACATGCCCCGCCCGATGGACTTGACCTCAATCTCGACGTAGACCTTTGTCAAACACCAACAAAGTAAAAATTAAAAAAAAAAAAATTACATAGAAAAAAAATATATTTTCCAAAAAGAATATTTTACGTCAAAACAAACGGAGCCTAAGTATTAAAATGATTAATTTAAGATCTGTTCTTTGTGTAGATATACTTAGGTCTGTCCCCAACCCACCCCTCCAAGCACCCCTCAATAGAATCTGATCTTGCATAAAACATCCAGAAAATCTCACTTCTGACTGTATAATTCATAGGGATACGCTGGTGCCCATTAAGAGAATAACCTACTGTACCATCTACTGAAGGTATACAACACACCTTGTTCTACTCAATACCATGTGTAACAAGAAATATATATAAATCAGATTAGAAATATAGTAGGCACCAAAGTCTAAAGAACAAGGTGCGGCCAAAGAAAAAAAAACCCATGCAATTCAGATGTTTTAACCTAATCTGAAGTGCTCAAGGAATGCAACACAGGTTATTTGCAAACTAGAGGTCAAAGATAGCCTAAAGAGAAATTAAACTCACCAAAACAGAATCAAATGCAGGAAGGAAATCAACTTGGTGGGTCACGAGCAAGACTGTCTTCCCCGAAAGCGCCCCCATAACATATTCCTGCAAGAATTTAAGCATGCTTGAACTATGAGCAAGTTATCAAAATTAAGGAATCGTATGACTTTAGAAAAAGGTACTTGCATTAAATAAGCTAGTAGCAGTCTCTGCATCGACAGCACTAAATGGATCATCCAACAGATATATATCAGCATCTTGGTACAATGCACGAGCAAGCTGAATTCGCTGCTTCTGACCACCACTCAAATTAACTCCTCTTTCCCCAATTTCAGTGAGTTCACCATGGGGTAGCAACTCGAGGTCCTTAACCAATGAACACTTTTCTATCGTTTCTTGGTACCTTTGATCATTCATGGCAGAACCAAATAGAATGTTATCACGTATAGTTCCTGTTGGGATCCATGCTGACTGAGAAACGTAGGCAATCCTCCCATATACTTGAATCTGCAGAATGAAACAAAGAGAATAATATTACACATCAACGAAATGGTAGGTTTCAGGATAAGAGGAAGCATGATCACACCTATTCATAAATGTTTCTAGTACTAGCAAACAAAATGACTTATAGCCTTATAGGAATTGGAAGTGCAGTGTTAAATATGAAAGAAATAGTTTTACAAGGTGAAGATATATGTTATAACTATAAAAGAATATAAATAAGCTATAAGAACTTACTGTTCCCTGAATATTTGGAATCTCTCCAAGAATTGAGGCTAAAAGGGTAGATTTCCCTGAACCAACCTCTCCACATATAGCCACCTTCGCACCAGGTCTAACCTCCAGATCAATGTTTCTAAGTGTTGGCCTCAGTGAATTCTCTTCCCATGAAAGATTGGCTGACTTTATGAAAATAATGCTGTTCCTATTTTCTATGTTGCATTTTTGCCGGACATTTGCAGCCTCAAGCTCAGGTGCCTGGAGAAACTTGACAATCCTTGCAAATGCAACTTTTGCTTGAATGACCACACCAATAACATCGGGAATAGATCTAATGGGATCCTGAACCAGACGCAATGTTGCTACAAATGTGAAAACATTACTAGCATTTAATGGAACACCAAGGAAATAGCAAGCACCAAAAGTGGCTGC
>JAOTQH010250074.1:0-11969 GCA_025631255.1 Cornus kousa | reverse complement strand
CCCTTAAGTTACAGGAAAACTTTTCAAATTCTAATTCCCAAGGCATTATTATTTTTTTCTATGGGTATGCATTTTTCAAAAAGGATACTATGCAATGCTCAGGTCTATTAAGCTTTCTAAATCACCCATGTAATGAACTTTTGGCTAATGACTCACAAACCAAACGGTTTTAGGGCATTAAGTGATAAAGCACCCCTCTGGACCTAATCGTTCAAGTAATCTAGGCAACCTAAACCCCTTATGTAATAAGCTTTCAGCCAATAACTCCCAAACTAGATGGTTTTAGGGCATTAGGTGTCAAAACATACCCCTAAGGACTTAATTGCTCAAGCAATCTAGGTACAGACCTAAAATTGACCATTTTTCTACTTCTTTTCTTTACTTTTTATTTTTATTTTTTTCTTCCTTTCATTTATTGCATACATATCATTCCTTTCCTTTCTTTCTTTTATTTTTTTTAATATGTCTTGGTTATCAAAATATAAAATTCACCTGCTCATCTCAGTTTAACTTAAAACAAAACAAGACTTCCAGTAGAATTCATACAAGTGTGAATATATGCAAAGTGGAGTATTTCAGAGATCAAAATCATCAAACAATAATCATCCTAACAAAGTAGACTACAGGCCACCAACTGATTTCAAAAATTTTCAAAAATTCCTTTTCAACATAACTTTAGCATACAGTCCATCTCTAACCAACATCAGACTGTATAAAGAAATCATGACAATCAACAAACAAAAATCATGCTTTTAACATCAATAATTCAGGACCGTGTGTTCAATATATGCTCAATAAAAATTTGAAATTCCCTTACCCCCAATTTGAGTGTGTACATTGTCCTCAATGTGTGAAAATAAAGTAAAGTTAGAAAGATATTACCATAATACACCAAACTAGCAAATATATATCACTATGAAATGCAAAAGGGCAAAATAGAGAAGGTGCCCCCAAAACTTAGTCCTTAGTACTTGGCAAAATTATCAAACTCCAACACACATCAGAGTATCAAAGTATATGGAGTAATAACAGAGAAATAACAACATATAGCTTATATATCAACACAAGTGTATAAAAAGCAAAAAACATGTATATAAATAATCGTGATTAGTATAATACTTTGAATTAAAAACTTAGGGTAGAAATATAGCATATAAAATGGAAAACATCAAAAACACTGCTCTAGTCAACAAAATATGCCTATGGAGCAAAAACAAATACAGAAATTCCCTAGATTACTAATCTATATATGATGGCGGAGGGGCTGTAGAAGTAGAACTGGCAGATGGAGTGCGGCATAATTGCTCAGTAAGAATGCTTTGCTGCTCAGTCAGCATCTCTCATAACAATGTCTGTCCAACCTATAACTCTGCCATTCTGGCTTGTAACTCTCTAATCTCAGCCTAAGAAGAACTCTCAGGCTGTGCTGCTGGTGCTAGCTTCCTCCTCAATGGTGCCTGGCTATTAGAGGTATCCATCTCGTCCTCTATGGCCTTATTATCATCCTCATCCACCACTCTTGCAGTAACTGTTATATAACCATCATCTCCAAACTCTACTGCATTACGGTGATTCTCCGGTATAAGTGTCCAAATCTTATTCCATTCCTTCATTCCAAATAAAAGGGATTCATCACAAGACTACTCTTTCTTATCCACCACAAAACCTTATAGCTCTAGTAGCATGGTAATCATATATGGAAAAGGTAGCTTATGGGTTGGAACAATCTTATGTGGTCCAATCTCTAACCAAAACTCATGCAATTTGTTGAATATCATCCAAGGAAACGAATACCAATGCTCAAACTAAATGGCAAAGAGTGCCTAAAGAAAATCAGTATTCCGAATATTCTTATGTCCAAGAGGATGAACATTAGTAGAGATAATAGACTCCAAAATCCATAACCTCTTTGGAATTTTAGCCTTAGTAGTACTACTGCGCTTTCTCTTGGCAAACCTACCATCGCATAATTCTTGAATCAAATTCTCTGCAATTGGTACCCTAGGAAAAAGGCTTATAATTAGGACAACTACGCCTCTCATCTACCACCTAGGGAAGCTTATAATAACACTCCAAAGCTACAGCAATTGCACTAGGATTAAAAATCAACTTATGCCCATCTATCACAGTTCTAAACTCCCAAGGGTCATTCTCACTATAAACAAAGTTGTAATAAAACAATCGAACAAGATGAGGATAAACAATTTTAGTAATAGGAAACATATGATGCAAAAGATACCGATAACTAAAGGATTTTATAGCCCATCTAATGCAAGGATCAGTGATGAATGACTGATAATCAAAGGTCAGAAATTAGAATAGTCTTCCAAGCACTTGGCAAAACACCTTTAGTCACCCTAGCACACTTAGAAGGAGCAGGATGAACCATCTCAACTTTTAATTGATAGTACTCTTTAAAAAAAATCCCCTGAAATCACCAAAATCTAACAAACTCTGCAATTTAGGAATCAAAGCTCGAGTTTACCCTTCTGAGCTCGAGCTTGAACTAAGGCTTGACCTTTATAGTGCAGAGCTCAAGCTATACCTGAAACTACACCAATCACAGACTTCAAAAATTAATTTATAGATCAATCAAGGACTTCTTTAAACATTCATTGTATGCAGACAACTCTCGAAAATCCAAATAATCATTCATCCATAAAGAAATTTATGTTTTCCTAGTCCAGATCTAGAAATTTAGGCAACTATAAAGGAAGCAATGGGAAGAGGATGAAGAGGAAGATTTTTACCTGATTAGAACCTACAAATCTAGAATTAAAATATCAAAGTTCATGGTGAATAAGTATGGAGAAGAAAGCTTTGATTTAGGAGAGAGAGATAGAGAATGAGAGAATGAGAACTCTTGGGTTTTTAAAAACTTTAAAACCTAGGGCTTGAGCTTTGGAACTGGAAAGCACGAGGCTGCCACAAAAACCTTAAACTTAGCGATGGAGAATGGCTCGAGCTTAGCGTGTGTAAGCTCGAGCTTTTGATAGCTGAGGCTCGACCTTTAAAATGAAAGCTCGAGCTTTGAAGAACATTTTTTTGTATTTTTGTATTTTTCAATTTTTATTCCTTTTTCTTAATAAATCTGAGTCTAAACTAATCTAAAAATAAAAATAAAATCTAAAAATTAAAACATAAACAAAAACAAAAACAAAAACTGATTAAATAAAAACAAAAGCATAAAAAGAAACTAAAGTACAACATATAAATGCTAAGTTTAACGTCGACAGCTTGACAGAATGCTAAGTTTAATGTATATAGCTCGACGATAAGTGACCTCTCTAGTCCAAGTAAATAGGATCATGAAGTTTTATTGCCTCCACTATGCCTCTCTGCACACTACCCTCAATGTAGGGTTTTAATCTTTGTCCATTGAGTTTGGACACTTATCCAGTCTTGCAATCTTGTATTTCTATTTCACCATATGGTGTAATAGAAATAATCATATATAGACCCTCCTAACGTGACTTAAGCTTTCGAGGAAAAAGTTTCAGTCGCATATTAAACAACCAAACCTTTTGTCTAGGCTTAAAAGTCTTACGCAAAATATATTTGTCATGAAATGCCTTAGTCTTTGATTTATAAACCTTATCACTCTCATAAGCATCATTATGCAATTCTTCGAGCTCAGTTAGTTGAAGCTTCCTATTAGAGCCAGCAGAGTTCATATAAAAATTGAGCTTTTTAATGCCCAGAGAGCTCTATGCTCTAACTCTACAGGAATATGACACCCTTTACCATAAATGAGATGGAAAGGTGACATACCAATCGGAGTCTTAAAAGCTATTTGGTAAGCCCACAAAGCATCATTTAGTTTGAATGACCAATCCTTATGATATGGCTTAACCATTTTTTTAAGCATTTTCTTAATTTCTCGATTGGATATTTCAACTTGGCCACTTGTTTGGGGATGACAGGGTGTAGCAACTTTATGAGTGGTGGAGTATTTTTGTACCAAAATATGGAAGTACCAATTATAGAAGTGAGCACCCCCATCACTAATAATAGCTCATGGTATACCAAACTGCCTAAAAATGTTCGTTTGAATGAACTCAACCATGGCTACATGATCAGCGGTTTTAGTAGCTACTGCTTCAACCCATTTAGACACATAATCAATTGCCACAAGGATGTACTTATTTTTATTTGACTGGATGAAAGGGCCCATGAAATCAATACCCCACACATCAAAAACCTTAATGACTAAGATTGAAGTTAAGGGCATCATGTCTTTTCTGGAAATTGATCGTAATTGCTGACATCGAATGCATGACCTATAGAACAAATACACATCCCGAAAGAGTGAATGCCAAAAAAAACACACTGAAGAATTTTAGTTGCAGTTTTCTTTGCACTGAAGTGACCTCCACAAGCCAAATTGTGATAGAAGGTTAGAATACTATGAAACTCACTCTCAGGAATACATCTACGAATGATTTAGTCAATACAATACTTGAAGAGCTGGGGATCTTCCAAATAGTACATCTTAATCTGAGAGAAAAATTGATCTTTTTCCTGCTTTGACCAAGATAAAGGAATTTTGCCGATTGTGAGATAATTCACAATATCAGCAAACTAGTCGCGCGGCATCCCGGTCCACCCCAAATTGCAATAAATAAAGTGTGATAAAATATGACCAAGTTTGAATTTATAAAATGCCACTACTACTACTAATTAAAATATTGCTAGAGTGAGTAGGGATCGTCCCAAGGGATATAAACGGTATTTTTTGTATGGAAATAATGTTGGATTAGTAGGTCGAGTGATCAAAAGATGGTTTGTTGGTTGAATTGAACTACAATTTAAATTAAGCAAATGCAATGTAAAATAACTAAACTAAGTAAAGTGTAAAAAAATGAGAGAGATGTCTTGGGTCATAGAGTTTACCACTAAGTATACCCTTCCTAGACATTCAACATTTGATGGATTAAAGGGATTATGTGATGTAAATGAAAGTGTGTGACAATAATTGGATTAGAAAGTATGGATGGCTTAGTAAGCATACATTGTCTAACCAATCTAGTGAATAGTACAACATATCAAATTAAGCCATTAGTCATTCTTTAAGCCCATAATTAATGCATACTCAATAAGATAGAAAAATATAGTACTTGCATTCATAAGCATGGAACATTGAACAACAAGCATGGATTGTCCACCATCTAAGAAAGTAAAACAATTACCCTACAACTAAGCTAGTGACATAGAAATTAAACTAGTTAAACTAATGGTATGGTAAAATCCATTAAGAAATAAGTATGAACCATCAAATAAACTAAAATAGTAATTCATATAAGCACCATGCCTTGACCATCACTAGATTCATAATATCAACACACATAGACATGCATCAATGTCACAAAATCTAGAGATAAATACATGAACATTCATTCTAGCATACATAGACATATAAATAGAATCAAATGATCAATTGGAAGTATTAAACTACACAAATCATTATAGAAACAAGATTTATATAAATAAGATGTCAAGATAAGAAATACAACACAAATCTCCATTAATTACAAAATATCAAAGACTAAGAGGCATGCTTAGGGCTATCTCTAGCCCCAAGAGAATGATTTAACCACTCATTGATGTTGTCATCTAACCCTCAAGGGCTATCTCCATGGTAGAGTTCATTATCCTCTTCTTATGCTCTTGGTAGAAACCCTAGATGAGTGGAAGAACTTTTCCAAATTGTATGTTTCTCACTCTAATCTCTAGCCAAGTCTCTCTCTAACTAACCAACCTCTTTGCTAAAATTAGCCAAAATCCTTATATAGGTAGCTCAAATGTCACCCCTAATGGTTAGACCTCGTGCCAAGGACTTCCTAATGATTGCACCACGAGCACACATTTAATTTGGCTTGAAATCAGCTTTTCATGTAATTTGAGGCAGTTCGATCGATCACATGGTTGCTCGGATCGATCGAACCATGGTGGCGCACTTTTTGGATAAGGACAAGGCTGAGATATTTTGAGAAAAGGAAAAAAGTGGTAGGTGGGGATAAGATCAAAGGGTTCGATCTATCGAAGGAAAAGTTGGATCGATCGAATAGGAAATTTTCCCAAGGATAAAAACAAGGGATTCAATCCTTTATAGCAGGGTTGGAACGATCATGGTATAATCGATCATAGCTTGGTTCGATCGATCAAGGAAGGCTTTCTTCACTACTTTACTTCCATTTTGCTCCTTTCTTCCACTAAGCTTGAGATTGCTTCTTGCAATGCTCTAATTCAGCTGAATTGACTTATTTTGGGGATAAGTTCCTGAAAAGGGAAATAACTTAAAATTAGACTAAAACGGGAGAATATGATAAATTAGGGTTCTAGAACATTCAAGATTAAGGGGTTTAAATGTGCAATTTTCCGTGCTTATCATGAAACTCCTGTAGAACATCCTCCGACAAATTATGGGAACAACCAACAAATCCCTGAACCGTAGTCCTTCATCTGGATGCAAAGTCCGATCCTTTCACCACTAGAAATTAGAGTGTGAATAGCATCCAAATCCAGATCATGCCTCTGTGACTCAATCACTCGTTCGACAAGAGTAGGCTGAGCCACAAGACTAAACAAGAATGCTGACTCACTGTAAACATCATCATCAAAATAATTCAATCCTATTTATACTAAATTCTTAAGCATCTTCCATTGCCGAATGGCTAATCTAACCAAAGTTCCATGAGATTTCTGGCTAAAGGCATTAACTACAACATTTGCCTTACCCAGATGATACTGTAAGTCAAAATTATAATCTTCTAAAAATTTTACCCATTGCCTCTGTTAATTCTTCAAGTCCTTTTGGGAGAAAAGATACTTAAGATTCTTGTGATCTGAGAACATCTCAAATCTCTCACCATACAAATAGTATCTCCAACACTTCAAGGAAAATATTACTGCAGCCAACTCCAAGTCATGAGTAGGGTAGTTAAGCTTGTGAGTCTTCAACTGTTGAGACCCATAAGACACTACTCTACCATCCTGCATCAGCACACAATCCAAACCATCACGTGAAGCATCACAATAAATCACATAACCCAAGCCACGCTTAGGTATCACCAACACTGGAGCTGTAGTCAACCTTATCTTCAACTCATGGAAGGAAGACTCACAGGCTTCATTACATGTAAACTTGATCCCCTTCTGGGTTAAGTAAGTCATAGGCGCTGCTAAATGAGGAAAATTCTTCACAAATCTCCGATAGTACCCTGCCAGGCCAAGAAAACTCTGGATCTCAAAAACATTCTTGGGATGCTCCTAATTCAAAATTGCTTCAATCTTTGATGGATCCACTGATACTCCACCTTCCGAAACAACATGCCCTAAAAATTTCACCTCTTGTAGCTAAAATTCACACTTCTCATATTTGGCATACAAGCAGTGCTCACGCAAAATCTGTAACACAATACTCAAATGGATCTTGTGTTCCTCCTGAGATCGTGAATACACAAGGATGTCATCCACAAAAACTACTATAAACTGATCCAAGTAATCATGGAAGACACGGTTCATTAGGTCCATGAATGCCACTAGCGCATTAGTCAAGCTAAAGGGCATAACAAGGAACTCATAATGTCCATACCGTGTACGGAATGCCGTCTTTGGGATATCCTCATCCCTAACCCGCAACTGATAGTAGCCTGACCTAAAGTTAATCTTCAAAAAATAGGAAGCTCCCTTCAACTGGTCAAACAAATCATCTATTCTCGGCAAAGGATACTTGTTCTTAATGGTGGCATGATTCAACTTCCGGTAATCAATGCACAACCTCAAAGAACCATCTTTCTTCTTAGCAAACAAAACTAGTGCGCCCCACGATGACACACTCGATCAGATGAATCCTTTCATCCTCAAATCATTAAGCTGCTTCTTCAATTCTTCCAATTCAATCGGTGCCATATGATATGGTACCATAGAAATTGGCATAGTATCAAGCATCAAATTAATGGCAAACTTCACCTCTCGGTGTGGAGGTAACTCTATCAAGTCTTCCAAAAAAACATCCAAAATGTCACAAACAACTATCGGATAAACCCCTTCTACAATACCATCTTCTTCGGCTAAAAGACTAGCTAAGAAGTAGTCACCACGGCCTCTTCTATGAATTCCATAAAACCATGAAGTGTGGAAATTATTCCGATCTCCCATGAAAAAGAAACAATCTCCCTCGAGAGTACAAACTGTGGCTCTTCCTCTAAAACAATCAATCGTAGCACGAAATGAAGCTAATCAACCCATCTCGAGAATGACATCAAAGTCAGTCATCTCCAGGAGGATGAGGTCAAACACGAAAGTCCATCCGGCTATCACGATGGAACATTTCCTCACAACTCTACTCAAGGACATTGAAACTCCAACTGGCGTATCAACACATAACGCTAAATCTAGGAAACTGACCTCTAACCCCGATATAAGTGCAAATGATGATAATATGAAAGAATAAGATGCACTAGTGTCAAACAGAACATGAGCCCAAGAACCAAACACTGGGAAAATACCTCGAAGAACTAATGGACCAGAAGATGTGTCGGCCAGGATAACTACAAAAACACGTCCCTGTGGTGCCTGTGCCTACAAACTGCTAACCTGAACACTCGACTGGTGCATTTACAAAGTAGGAGTATCCCTCCTAGTTGGGCATAAACCCTGAGAAGATATAGCAGGCTATGGTGATGGTGGTGGTCTAAAACTAGACTGAGTTGTAGCTGATTGTGTCTGCCTCTGCTATGACCTTCTGCCATTACCGGTGCCTATTCCCCAATTTGGATAATCCATAACCCTATGGCCCAGCTAGCCACAACCAAAGTATACCCCATAATTAACTAATACCTGTGGTCACTCTGTCTTGTAGTGACCTGGCTGACTATAATGATAACAGATGACACCACTCCTAGTAGACCCTGCTGGCATAGGGGTAGTAGGAGCAAATCGTGTAGACTGCTGTCCCTGAAACTAAGATGAACCACCCTTGTTCTTTTTCCATGATTATCCCTCTGAAGATGGCCCTGCATTTCTCTTTTGCTTGCACTGTTCCCTTCCTGCATTTATATCCTTGGCTTCTGCCTCTAGCATTAATGCTCTTGCCACTACCTCCGAATAAACTTTGAAGTACTGTGCTATGATCAATGGCCTCGTTTGGTAATGAAGGCCATAGACAAACTTTCGAGTCTTATCAGCCTCATTTCTCACTATTTTTAAGCAAGAAAGAGAGGTGAACATGTTTTCATATTTCGTCACTGACATATTACTTTGTATGAGATCAGTAAACTGCTTCCTTAACTCCTCCCTCTTGGTAACCGAAAAATACTTCTCATAAAATAGCTCCTTGAACATATCCCAGCTCATATCCTCAACCTTGTACTGATTAGCAACCAACTTCCACCAAAGCTTGGCGTCCTTAGAAAACTTGTAAGTGGCCAAGATAATTCTCAAGTGATCATCCATCATATCCATCAAAGTCAAGTGGTTTTCCACTTGGTCCATGTAGTCATTCACTACCATTATGTTTGCACCACCCTCAAACATCATTGCCATCAACTTTGAAAATCTAGTAATCAATTTGAGACGTTTTTGTGTTACCGCCTCATCTACCTGAACTATCGGTTGTAGTACCAGTTGCAGAAAAGAAGCAATTACAACCTTTAAGGCTCTCTGCAACAAATGGTTCAGTGCCAAATCAGTTGAACCTTCACCCTCTTCAATAGGTGTCTAAATAGACTTTTACCATGGCCAAATAGTGATATAGAAGCCCTTGGGAGCAAAATAGTTATTTTCTAGTCAAAATATAACATTCACACTCTTAGGGGTAATTCTGTCATTTTTAGGGGTTATTTTACACTTTGGTTGGGGTCTAGGGGTCATTGGGTAATTATATTAAAATATGAAGTCCTTGAAAAAAAAAATAGTTCATCTAACCGGTTAGAAGACTTCTTCTAACCGAGTAGATGAATGGTCCAGTAGGCTTACAAGATTTTAGATTACATCTAATCGGTTAGAAGACCGAGTACATGAATGGCCAATGGAAAAAATGTAAAAAAAAATCATATCTAACCAATTAGGAAACTTAATCTAACCGGTTAGATAATGAAAATCATCCAACCCTTCTTTGCCCCATACATCTAATTGAGTACAAGGAATCTCCTACCTGGGTAGAAGAACACCCCAAAACTATCTAACCGGTTAGGATACCCCCTTCTAACCGGTTAAATGGGAAAAACTATCAAACCAACACATTGCCCATTCATCTAACCGGTTAAGTGTTCCTATCTAACCGGTTAGATGATGCCCAAGGACAAATCTAACTAAATTTCTTGCTTCCCAAACCCAATCAATTGCAATCCCCAAACACCTAAACATGAATTTAAAGCTCCATGAACATCATCAATCATTAAACGTTTCATAAAATCTACAAATATCATAATTCATACATCTTTGAAACATTTATACAAGTGCAAAAGAATATGATTACAAGATGATGAGGCCTCCACGGCCATAATTACAAGGGTTTCGCTTGAAGCTCACAAAAGAATATAATTATATTACAAATTCATTGTCCATACTAGTCTATTACAAAAGATACCAAAAGTTCATTCTACACTTTTAAGCTTGTGAGGGTGCGTCGTCTACAATATCTTTGTCGTGTCCTAAAAATATGAAATATGGGGTGAGCACAATGGCTCAGTAGGGGATGCCTAAAGCATTAGTTTTGGGCTCCCTTAATTCAACATTCAAAGAATAGTTACAAGAAATCAGGGTCATGCGCGGGAATACCAATAAACCATAATCAACACAAACACACCATCATGCTATGAAATGTCATACTTTCCTGACCACAATTCCTGACCCAACTCAACTCACACCGAAAACCGCTAATCAACTTTACCGAGGCGAGATTGATTAGCTATCCCTAGTTCCAAATTTGGCAACTATTTGGGGTGTAGAAATCAATATTACACGTCCAAATCTGGCACGCGCTCCCTTTAGGTCGAATTAGCCCCGAGCTCGTGAAACTCTGTTCCTTTCATAAAATCACTGTGATGGCCCAAGTTTATATAACCCGGTGCGTCAATGATGACTCGATAATGGATCCTAAATGTGGAAGAAAATGAAGAAACAACATCTCTAGAGATAAAACATAACTCTAAGACATCAATGTGACCATCAATGAGATCAAAGAACCCAAAGAAAACAAATGCGGAAACAAGATTTCAAAAATGGACAAAAAGGAACCTAGGGATAAAATGGTCATTTTATAACATAAAATTGGGTACTACCGAGCACATCATTGGAAAGACAATGAAAAACTAATGAACTTAGACTCAAGAATCACTTGATTCGGAGTCTGGATGAAGAAGTTATGGCTAATGGAAGAAAAGAGTCAAAAGGTGCAACTCAGGACCATCTAATAGATTAGATGGTCCATCTAATTGACTAGATGCCCAAAACAGTACCCTTGGAAGACCATCTAATCGATTAGATGGCTCATCTAATTGATTAGATGAGGCTGGCAGTAAGCAAATTCATTTCTTTCCAGAAAATTTGAAAAGGGATTTCGGAGACCAAAATGACATTTTCAGGAAAAACACAAAGAAGAAACCCCCCTTAAAAATCAATTTTTCTATGCAACACATGGACCAAAATGAAAAAAAAATGCATTTTAAAATACCCAAAATGCCCCTCGAACAAAATAGGGTCAAAACCCTAAAATGTGCAACTTTAGGTTTTTGCTTTCTCAAGAAATGCATTGCTTGCCAAAATGAGTGTACAAGTGCTGGTTATATGATAAAATAGATATACTAACATGGCCTAAAGCCTCATTACATTCCATTGACAAGTTATAGCATACAAAGCCTCAATTTCTCACAATTAAGTTACATTGGCAACACATGAGTTTCAAAGAAACATACTTGCAACCTTTCATGTTAATGGCTCTTGGCCTCATGTTACACATACAAAAC
>JAOTQH010250055.1:0-11970 GCA_025631255.1 Cornus kousa | reverse complement strand
ATCAAGTAACACACCAAAATCTCCTTGCCTCAATTTGTAATTTGACAAAGGCAAACCCAAATATTTAAAAGGAAATGCTTCAGTCTGAAATTTAAGAATTCGAGACAACCTTCTTCGACCTCTAACAGCTTTAGAGAAAATTATAGAACTCTTGTCTTGATTAACTTGAAGATTAGAGGCAGCAGTAAATTTCTTAAAGACAGTATCCACATTTTTTGCAGTTGAAATATCAGCCTTAAGCACCATAAGAAGATCATCAGCATAAAAAAACATGAGAAATATTCATACCAGCAACAGCCACGGCTTTGCACACATGAATACCTCCAGTCTGAATCCCGTGCGACATTAAAGTACTAAAGTACTCTGTAACAAAAGAAAACAAGAGGAGATAAGGGACACCCTTGTCTGATCCCTCTAGTAGCCCCAAAATACCATGCTGGCACTCCATTACACAATATAGAAAATTTAGAGGTAGTGATACACTGAGTAATCCACCCTATCCACCTGCTACTGAAGCCATGAGCCTGCAATCTCCACTGAATAAATTTCCAACTCACTGAGTCATAAGCTTTCTTCAAATCCACCTTCAAAGCAATAGTAGGATCACCTTTCTTCTTACCAAAATCCTTAACCAGATCAGACACCAAGAGAATATTATCATGCAGCCTTCGATTCTTAATAAAAGCTGATTGTTCAGGACCAATTAGAGAAGGCAGAACCACACTTAACCTATTTGCTAAAATCTTGGAAATGATTTTATATACAGTATTGCAGAGAGCAATAGGCCTGTAATTAACAATCTTATCACCATGATTAGCTTTAGGAATAAGATTCAGGAATGTAGAATTAATTCCTTGAGGAAACTGACAGTATTCAAAGAAGTGGAGCACAGCTGCTATAACATCTTGCCGAACAACTTCCTAGAATTTCTGAAAAAACCTAGCAGGAAACCCATTTGAACCAGGAGCTTTATCAGGATGAAAATTCATAACCACAGCTTTGATTTCATCACCTGTAATAGGACAATCTAAAGACATAACCTCTGCTGGAGTTAAGGTTTTTCTAGGAATACAATCCTCTTGAATCCCCTCACCTTGCTGAGTATAAAGATCAGTATAGAACTTGATCAACCATTCTCTAATAACCTTAATATCTTCAGACTTTTCTCCAGTTGTATTCTGTAATTAGGTGATAGCATTAAAACCTCTCCTTTGTTTGACTAAATTGTGAAAAAATGCAGTACATTTATCCCCCTCTTTTAGCCATTTACTTCTAGATTTTTGAGCCTAGAAGATCTCTTCAAGAGCTAAGACATGTTGCAGATTCCCAAAGGCTTCCCTGTCTCTAATAATAAAATCTTCATTCATAACACTACACAGCATTTCCATTTGTATTTTCTGTAAATTAGCTTTAGCAGCTTGAATTTGTTCTGAAACTGTACCTATTTGCTTGTTCCAATCTTTGATAGCTTCCTTCATAGCTCTCAACTTTTTCAGCAGCATATGTAAAGGATTTCCAGAACCAGTAACCTCCTAAGCTTTGGCAACCACTGTATCAATTTCCCTTTGGTCACACCATATCTGAAGGAATTTAAAAGGTTTAGGACCTGCAGAGCAAACCACATGCCAATGAACAGCTAAACCATAATGATCAGATAATGAAGCTGCAGTGAGATAAGCTTCAACATCATTAAAATGTTGCAGCCCCCTGTCATTTATCAAAACACTATCCAACTTGGCATTAATCCTCATCTCATATCTCTGCTTGTTACACCAGGACCACTCACCATTATTAATAGGAATATCATCCATCTTGATGTCATGAATAGCACTATTAAATTCATCTTATCTATTTTGTGGAATTCTCAATCCACCTTTCTTTTCCATATTATATATAACCATATTCTAGTCCCCCAAGGCAAGCCAGGGTCCTTGAATTTTAGTAGCTTGAACTTTAAGAGACTTCCATAACTCCCTTCTATCAGAAGCTCTATTTACAGCATAGACAGCAGTAACATGAAAGCAGCTCCCAGAACCTATATGTTGAAAGTATAATAGCATAGATTGAGTATCTTCTTGAATCAATTGGATCTTAAAAATTGACTTCTTCCAGCCAAACAAATTTTTTCCCAAAGAATTAGAACTATAATTTGCTAACCAAAACCATTGAGATCCAAGTTTTTTTTTTGTATTCTAACAGATTTCCCCTCCTTAATCCTAGTTTCCATAAGGACAGTTAAAAAAAAATGATTATCAATGAGCCATTGCTTTGCTTCCTTTTGCATTAGGGGTCTATTAAGCCCCCTCACATTCCAAGCACCTAACATAAGTGAAAAGGAGGTAGTGTACCACTACCAGTCAGTTTACCTCTAGTCACTCTATCCGAAGGTTGTATAGTTGGTTTTTTACGCTGTCTTGATTTCCCCCTTCCTTGATCTTCTGTTGAATCACTCTGAATAGGATCAATTTCAGCTTGCTGGACTCCTTCATTAACAACCCCAACACCCTCCAAATTTTCCTGTAACATGGGACCTGTTGTATCCTTTGGAGTAACATTAGCAGGGATTATATCAGTAGTAATTGGATCTTTAAACACATGTTCAGTAGTAATTGAATGACTTAGCGGTTCATTTGTTGAATTTTCATCTTTTTTTTTTTTGGTTATGTTTTGATTATAGTTGTAATAAATTTATCAATAACTCCTTTTTATTAGGTTGAATTAGTTTTTCATATCCCAATTCATACTTTCTAGTATGCAAATTCAATAATACAACTAGCAATAATCACAAACAAAATATACTGATAGCAAGAAATAATAAGAGTACAAGATAATTTTAGTTAAAGAACAATAGAATCCCATGTTAATAAAATTTGGTCCAATTCTCCAAGAAATTCTTCAACAATGTAGCTTCCAATAAATTTATGACACCCAAGTAAAAATTATATAAAAGTGAGGTCTAATGGAGTGATATAGTGACTATAAGTGGTCTGATGACCATGTCATCTTTTTTCATTTCTGCATTTATTTTTATTTTATTTTATTTCTTTTCATTTTCGGGTCGTATGGGTCCAAGGTCGAGTCAAGTGCTTGGGAATAGGTCCCAACAATTTATTCATTCAATCCTTAAATATTTTACCCTTGTGTCATTATCAATTTATATTGCACTTGTATGCGAGTTTTAACTTTTATTACTTGGGAATTGTTAGACCAAGAGGGGGAGGGGGTGAACTGGTCTATATCAATTTTATTTCACTTTTTTGGTTCATTTTCATGCTTATAACACAATTAAGAACATTGCTCAACCAATCCACAAGTACTCAAGATATTACAACAAAAACCCCCCTCAATTAGGGAAAAAAACATTGATTTTTGGCCTCAGCCAATGTAATCTCCACTAGTTGTATGCAAGTAGTTACATACTTAACTGACTCACACTCTGCACATACCCTTGTACAAGTTGAAACACTAGCTTTCATAGCCTCTACACATACACTAGCACCACTAAGTGCACACTGCACTCCCCCTATCCACAACACCCTTGCTTAGACCTAATGATCACTCACTAAATACATAAGAATGTATATATCAACAAAGTACAATGCCTATTACAAATAGTAAGAATGAAATCACAGTTCACAGCACCACACATGTAATGTCTCGAATTTTTTTGGATTTTTTGGTATTTAAATTTATTTATTTTTCTGTATCTCGGGTTGCGCGTCGTGTGGGTCTCGGCATTATTTTTCATTATCATTTATTTATTTATTTGGGCATTGATGTGTTTGTATATATATATATTTATATATGTATATACTATTATATATGTGTGTATGTGGTTAGTGACTGGAGAAAGATATTTTGTGGCTCAAGTCTACTTAGTTGGTGAAAGGAGGTTATTTTGGTAAAATTGAAAGTCAAAGGGAAAGACTTGACATGAACCACTCATTTTAGAAAGGGATAAGGTCAAGTTTGGACCACATCATTCATCCATCACTCTCTCTCTCGGCCACCACTCTCTCTCATTATTCTTTCTTCTTTTTATCTCTCTATGTTTTCATCTCTCTCTAAGATCTAGCAAATTGGGGTAAGATTTGATCTTTGCCATAGTTAGCGAAGTTGGAGAGCTAGTCAAGGGCTACATTTTGATACCGATCTTGCTATCATTTGGTGAAATTCTAGTTTGGGAGCTAAAGGCTTGGGTTTCATCTTTTGAGGTAGGGATGTTTAAAGTACTATGTTTTGCCTCTAATTGAGTTTCTTGATTTGGTTCCATGCCATACTTGCTTAAAATGACGATTGTTGTAAGTTGATATGATGTGTATGTTCTTGATGAAAATGACATGTTTGTAACATTGTTAGATATATATTTGAAATGGTAGGTTGGTTGAAAAATATACTATGTGTGAAAGTCACCATCTTAAGATTATTTGATTATTATGTTGATATGTTTCCATTGATGAAAAACATGTTTATTTGAGTATAAAAAATATGATTTATGTTTAGTTGTTCTTGAATAATGCACGATCTCATTCATGGCATGAGCATGATTGGGGAAAATGAGATTGAAATGGTTTTAAAAGATGTATTTGGGGAAGGGTCGGGGAAAGTGGTTTTACGAAAGAAACCGGATATCGCAAGCCACGGACTAATTCGACATAGAGGGAGTACGTGCTGGATTTCGATGTGTAACATTGGTTATTAGGCCCCTGCCAAAATTGGATTCAGGGATAACTAATCAATCTTGCCTCGATAAAGTCAGTTAGCGATTTTCAGTGTGTGTTGTGTTGGGCCGGGATTATGGTCGGGAAAGTGTTACATTTCATGGCATGTTGGCATATTTGTATTGATTTTGATTTTATTAATGTTCCCGTGTATGATCTCAATTT
The DNA here is from genome assembly GCA_025631255.1 of Cornus kousa. Lineage (NCBI taxonomy): Eukaryota > Viridiplantae > Streptophyta > Magnoliopsida > Cornales > Cornaceae > Cornus > Cornus kousa. The sequence goes on along the minus strand of JAOTQH010250055.1, from coordinate 7,084 downwards.
CCTTTATCTATTCTTTACTTGTTAACTCAAGGGAACCCAAAGCCAATGCTTTAGGCATTTTCTACTGAGCCGTTGTGCTCACCCCTTCTTTTAAACATTTGCAGGACATGGTAAGGAAATTATAGAAGAAGCAACCCCTTAAGCTTAGGAGCTATTGATGTATTTTGTTATCTTTTGTAATAGATTGCAAAAACAATGGAATCATGTAATTTAACTTTATTATTTTATGTCATACCCCCTGATTTTGGAACACGGGTTGATCAAGTCCATGCACAAAACTAGGGGATATCAAGACAAATAGAATATTTCAAACAAGCACAAAGTACAAAAAGAAATAAAAAGAATAAATAACTCGCTGAAGGAAATCTATTAAATAAAATAAATCATTTAAAAATACAATAAAAAAAAAATCACAATTAATAAATCCTTTAAAAATATCGGGGTATTACATTTTATTAGCTTTAAGTGAAGCTTTTGTAACTATGGCCATAGAGGCCTTGATGTTTTGTAAATCAATTTTTTTGGACAATGAGTATTCTTTTGGGATATGTATGTAATGAATCATGAAAGTTTTCAATCTTTAGATGAGGAATCAAAGGTTTATATTGATAATCATATGCATTTTTGATGAGTTAGATGATGTTTTGGAACTTATATTTAATGTTCATTCACTTTGGGTAGCTTCTGAATAGGTTTGGAATGTGATCTAATTAATGACATGGTTATGGGCATCATCTAAACATTTAGATGGGGTCATTTGAATGTTTAAATCAAATCTGGGAACCATCTGTGTGTACAGATGCATTCATTTGTGCCTATTTATGGTCATCTGTGCGTATAGATGCATTCATTTGTGCGCACAGATGATCTTACAACTTGACTCCCTGACTGGAATTACCATCTAAACGATAGGATGGACTATTTGTGCGCATAGATGGTCCAATATTCACTGTTTAATACAAACTTTTCGTATAATTACCTGCCTGTCTTAAGATTTTACCCAAAGCATAAACAAGCCATATAAAATGACAATTTTACCCTTAATGAGTTCAGAAGCTATAATGAATGTACTAAATGATAGAGTATGGAAGGGCAGTGAGAAAGGCCGAAGTTGTTAAGGTAGAGAGTAAGAGCAGATGAGCTATACGAGAGTCATACAAGTAAGGAAGGAGTGCGGTTCTATGATCATTGATTATGATTTCCCGAAAAAACCCTTAATAGGTTCAAGGGAAATTCTGACACTGTTCGGCTAAAATAATCATAACTCTCAACATGAATGGAATTTGAAGATGAGGTTGGTCTCATTGGAAAGAAAACTCAAAATCCTTGAAAATGGTCTCAATAATGACCTTATTTGGGTTTGGAACGAAGAAGTTATGATCAAATGAAGTCAGGTGATCCAAGTTGACAAAACTGTGAAGGACAAAAAGTCCACTGGAGGACTTGAACTAGTTCCCAAATCTTGGTACCGGTTCCACATGGGCAGAATGCCCAAACATGAACCAATACACCCTTTAAACCAGTTCCATAAATGTTGAACCGGTTCCAGAAGACCAGAACCTAAAAATTTTACCCAGAATGACCTAAAACTAAAATACATACATATGGGCACTCCCTAGGTTCATTGGTTACCTTATTCAAAATTTAAACCTATCCCAAATTATGCATATGGCAATGAAATTAACATAACTAGGTATCATTACATTCGAATAAAACTGTACATGAGTTCATTACATCATTTGAAGTTAAATAAGTCTATAATACATTAAGGTATGGCCTTTATGGCCTTACATGAGTTTCAAAATTTTAATTAGACTATGAGATACAAAATGGCACCTAATACAATTTACAACAAAAGGGTAATATACACATCAAGCACCAAAGAAGTTCAAGTCCCTTTCAAACCGACCAAGCTTGTGGTGGATTATCGTCCGCCATTTTCTTTCCATGTCCTGAAAAATCTAAAGGGACGAGCGCAAGGCCCAGTAGAGATTGCCTAAAGGGCATCTCCTAAAATTAAGTAAACTAAACACATGCTTAGACACGTTAATGAATAGAGTAAGAGAATAAGGATCATGTCGGGATCACACATCATCAAATATTTACAGGCAATCCACTATCAACCTTTTGAAATAATGCAATGCATGAAATGGCTTATGCAATGCATTCCACACACAGACACACACTCAAACACCCAATCCACACACTGAAAATATATAACTAGCCGGACTTTGGTACCCCCACTGTCCCTATGGAGAATTCGCTTATCATCCCTAGCAAAAGAGTGACTCCTAACTACCATTTGGGGCCCGAGGTAGCTAAATTACTCACGGGTATCTCGCATGTCCCTATTAGCTAGCTAGCACTGCTGATAGAGGGGTACCTCCCCAAAATCGGGTTTTAGAAAACTTTTCTTCAAAAACTTTTTTCAAACTTTTCCAATTCACTTCTCCAAAATTTCTTTCACAACACACCCAATGCTCAATGCCAATACACACAATGTTAATGCCATGCTCACAATTATCCAAAACTTCAATAGTCATCATTGCCCACTTATAGCCGTAATTTTGCCTCCGCATGAATTGTTACACAATTATCAAATTATGAACATACATGGCATTGACAATGATACAATTATTCTACAAGTCAACATATGATCACTAAAACCATTATAGTATGAATTTTACAATTAAACATTCACATTGGCAGTTTTACAAACACATAGCATACTTGGCATTTCAAGAACACTAAAATGTCAATTTAATATTAAGTAGCATGCTTGCTCACAATTAGCCACATAGTTTATTCAACAATTGAAATTTCTCATCACATAATCACCATTTAACACATAGCAACAAACAAATTGACATATATCATCAATTTAATAAAACTCTAGCATGTTGCTACCAAATTGACATCAATTTGGCATGTAAAAATTGGGAAAAAACATGGATTCAACTACAAAATTTAAGGACTATGCAACTTAGACAACTCTACCTTGTTTTGAAGCAAAAGCCCCAATTCAAGCCCTAATTTCAAAATTCAAAGGTTGGCCAAATGGTGATTTGCTCCGATCAAAACAAAGATCTTAACAAGCTTTCCATTTTGCTACAAACGGCACCAACAAACTCACAAAATTAAGAGAGTAATTGTAGTTTGAAATTTGTGAAGAAAAGAAAAAAGAAAAATGAGAGAAGAGAGGGGAAGAGAGTGCTCATGGGAGAGAGAGGGAAACTGAGGCCAAAATGGCCCTCTTGGCCACTAAAAATGAAGTGGTGGGTCACGCCACTAAAAAATATCTTTTTAACTTAAATTTTTTCTCCACAAAATTCATATACATACACCACTTATAATACAACCACAAATTAGCATTTAAACAATTAACTTATGCACAAAAATAATTATGCATGGTATGCAACGGGCCCGAGACGCAACCCCAATACACAACGACTCCGTAAGCGGGTCCCACCCGAAAAATAGAAAAATGCCGAAATGGCAACTAGTGCATTTCCAAGAGTTCTGAACCCAAAGAATTGTCCCACGAAACTCTTGGACACATCTGGTACACTCCACGGTGTCCGGCACGCAAAATGTGAAAAGATGAAGATATCCTCGAAAAAATCAGAAAATTCCAGAAATAAAAAATGGCGAAAATTAGGATCATTACAATCTACCCTCCTTAAATAGATTTCGTCCTCGAAATCTACCCTCCTTAAAGAAGGAGTCCCATAGCCACACCCCTTCCCAAGAAATACTTTACCAAGCCGCAGGACTAAGAACTCAACAACCTTGTTGCATTTGACACCCGATGCCAATTGGCAATCACACACTGGTAAGTGAACGATGGAGGTTATTTACTTGTTGAGGAGACTCATGAAAAGATATAGAGAGACAGAGATATCTCAGTATGATTTTTATCGATTTGGAGAAATCCTATGGTAGGGGTATACACCTAGAGACCTAATATGGAGGGTTTTTTTTTTTTAAAAAAAAGGGATACATTGACGCAATAAAAGACAAGTATGATGTTTGTGTGACTATAGTTAGAACACCTATAGGAGATACAAGTGAATTCCCAATTACTATTGGTTTAAAAAAAAATCTAAAATTTTAGGCTTTATCGAGCGATTTTTACCTTAGAAACTACACTAACCACATCTTTGCTATTTTGGGTTTGTCCAAAAGAATTAATCAGATCCCCAAAAAGAATTGACACAAGGGGCATGCATAACCCATTTGCAATGGCACCAATGGTACCAGCAATCATCAACATAACATCAGCAGAATCTGCAAATGAGAATAGCTTGAAAAATGGAACTGTATTGGTGCTCTCCTCTTCCTTGCTCTTTTCCAAGTTACTTTGAGCTCCATTCATTCCACTAGTTCTCTGGGCCTCTGTTTCCAGTGTATGGCTTCTTGATGTGGAGGCCATATTGTCACTTCAAAGTATATAACGGCTGAAGAGAAAGTATATAATGGCTGAAGAATAGAGACAAAATAATAATTCAATTTAAAATAAAATGGCAGCTCCATTTCCTAAATGGAAAACCATATCATTTCACTTCAACAAAGAATGCAGATGTTGTATTAATGATTTAAATTCACAATCAAGAATTCAATTAGGAAAACTAGTTACATCACTTAAAAAAACAAAGTGCAGATTTTGTATTACTGATTTAATATCTCATCATATTTAAGCTAGCTATGATTAAAGTCAACCATGCACACAGTAATTCCACAACAAAGCTGAACATAAAAAAGAAATCAAAAGAAGGGAACACCAATCAATAATTTAGATAGGTAAAAGAGAGCAAAAGGGAATCAACCTATGCAACCAGCAGACCCAATATTCCAAATTAAAGTTGTGCAGAACTAAACTTGTCAGCTCAGAATCATCATATAGAAAAGAATAAAAACCATACTAATTCCTGCCCAGAAAATAAAAATATAACAAAATAATAATAAAGAAATGGAAGTAACTTAAAATTCATTCAGATAGCAAAATCTGAGCACCATCAACTTACTTAGTTCCTTTTGGAGGACCTGAGGTCTTGAACTTCTTCTACCATCCCTTCATTTCCCTTATCCTTCTGATAATCAACAGTCAACAAAGATCACTTTCTAGTTATTTAATTTGACAAATGGACTCACTTCATTACGTGCGAGGAATAAAGATATATATGTCAGCAATAATTATTGTTTCTTTTAATCTCACTGCTCTGAAATAGACTATTATATTCGAATAAAAAAGTGATCGTATATAAATAGTGAGTATATAACATTATTTAACAGTTTTAATTTTTAAGTAAATCTTCATCAGTGCTCGTGTATAAATGGGTAAATATATAACACTACCAACCGCTTCAAGTTTTGAGTAAATCTCCGTGGAGCTTATCGGCGACAACAATCGAGGACTCCCTGTGATTCGCTTCTTGTAATAAACCAAGTACTCAAAAAGTACATAACACAGATTTTCGAGCTCGACGACGAAACTTCGGTCGGAGGAGACAGAATATGATTTGATGGAGTCCGGCGACGGCAATAGACCGTCGGGAGGCCAAATTTGGGCAACATTTCGTAGGATGTTGGGGGATCGGCGGAGGTGAAATTGCCCGGACTGAGAGGATGTAAAGAGAAGAGAAGGCAACCCAGATGGGGCTTTTATAGATTGGGCGCCATGGTTTCTGACGGGTGTTTTAGAGAGAGAAATGTGGAGGAGAGAGAGGGTGTTGAGGGCCTGTTTGAGAGGAGATGGTACGGTTGGGTTTACTGTAATTTAGTGACAATGGGATTACCACATCAATTGCAATATATATGATCTGAAAGTTGAAGAGGGTTCAACTTGGAATTGACTTCACCCATTTGGTTTGGCTCAAGTATATGGTGTTTAATCCCACCAATGCATGCGGTTATTTTCGTCATTTAATCTGAATAAATTGTTTTAATAAAATATTGTCACTCTTAAGATTGTACCTTGGTTAACATGGTCTTTGCCTCTGTTGGGCTAGGCCCAGTGTTAAGATTTCGTTGTTCGTATTTTGTTGGGCTCTGTCCACTATTTGTGGGCTGTTCCTATTATTTTGGCATAACTTGTAAAGCTCTTATACCATCTCGAATACAAAATGTCATTTTTGCATGTCAAATTTATATTTTGAGAGGAATTATAATGTCAAAATGTTAGATTTTAGCAATTTTGCTCCAATGATGTATTTCATTCAAAATGCTATTTTTTGACATAACAACTATTATTTTTCAACTACCATTCTCAACTACAATTTTTTTTAGTGAGTGTTTGTATTTAGCTTATTTGTCTTATTAAAAATAAATAAGTAAAAACACTAACATATATATATATATATATGTGTTAGTGTTTTTACTTATATATATATATATATATATACAAGCACAATAGACATATATATACACACACAATAGACATATACATATATATATACACAACACTAACACACACACACACATATATATACAAGCACAACTGACATATATATATACATAAGCACAACACCAAATTGGCAGCCCATGTGAGAGAGAAGAGATAAGGAAGAGACCAACAAGCCTGTGGCCTAGCAGTACCAGGTCCCTACTTTTCAAAAGAAGGTTGGGATTTGAACCTCAGTAAAAGCATGTGTGTGTGAGTTTTCCCAACTAAAAAAAAAAAAAAAAAAAAAAAAAAAAAAAAAAAGGAATAGTTATATTTTGGCAACCCGTTTGGCATGCTATTAGAGAGTCTATTTTAAACCCACATGCTATATTTTGAAAATAGCAACCCATTTACTCATTGCTCATTTATACAATACTTACTTACCTTCTTAAAAAAGAAGAAGAAGAAGAAAAAAGATTGTACTTTGGTTTGTAAGATTCTCCAGGTAAATTAAACACATTCTTTTAGGCTCAGTTTGGTAAAGTGGAAATGGGGGAAAAGAAAAGAAAGGAAATGGAAGAAAATAAAAAAGTTGTATTTGGTATTAAATGTTGGATGAAAAGGGGAGGAAATGGAGGAGTTTGGAAGGAAACAGTAAAGTATAAACTTAACTTTTGTTATTCTCCCAAAAATGGGAGGAAA
>JAOTQH010250034.1:0-11970 GCA_025631255.1 Cornus kousa | reverse complement strand
GCTTGCGAACGGCGAACCCGAACTGGAACAGCAGGCGATGGAAACTGAAAGATATGGGTTTTGATTTTTTGAACAATTTGAAATGATATACCGATATGGGTTTTGATATAGGTAGTAGGTTTTGAACTTTGGATTCTTGCAGACAGATAGATAAACTGAAATACATGGGTTTTGAGTTTCCGATTCTTATAGATTTTGTAGTTTGCAGTTGTAGAAAGAGAGAGAGGGGGGGCAAGTTCTCAGAGTTGAGAATGAGAATAGAGATGGAGGAGATTGGGGAGGCTGAAATGATTTGCCCTAAATATATATATATATTTTTAATAATAATATAATCAAATATATATAATATAAATTTTCAAAAAAGAAAAAAATATATAAAAAAAAATTAATTCACAAATAGTGGTAAAAAAATTATAATTTTTTTTTTTACCACATTTTTGTTTCTTTTTAATTAAATTTAATCTTAGTTTCCTTTTAATGTTTACAATTTGAGGAATGTGCCTAATATTAATATTACTCAAATATGAATGATAGAAATGGTAGTTGAAAAAAAATGGTGGTTGTATCAAAAAATAGTATTACTTGGAGCATAATTGCTAAAATGTACTATTTTGACACTTTAGCACATGTCAAAATATAGATTTGGCATGCGAAAATGACTTTTAGCATTGTCAAAATATATATTTGGCATGCCAAAATGGCTTTTAGCATTGGAGATGGCCTCAATAACTCCTAGTCATATTACTCAGTGCAAAGAATAAGAAGCAAAACAAATCCAGGAAAGCGCTCTAAATATTGCTCATGTTTTTATTCCACCATGGAACTGCAAACAAAAACTAAGCTGCAGCTTAAGCATTTTTTTTTATTTTTTATTTTTGGCTTGGTAAAAGGAACAACAACACAAACAAAACAAGAGAACCACAATAACCAAACCACACCAACAACAAAACAAAACCTATGAAGAAAGAACCAAGGCATCTAAAGTAGCAGAAGTAGAAATATGTGGCGGAATTGGAACCAGCTCATAATCAACAGGAAAAGGAATCCGAGACATCATAACAATATCATGAGCTACACGATTGCCCGAACGACGAACATGCTTAAGAGAAGCAACAACAAAAGACTGAAGGTCTAGGCAGATATCAAAGCAAAGCGAAGCAATTTCAAATGGGCAACTCGAAGCATCGTGCACAGCGTCAACCACGCCCTTCGCGTCAGACTCAAAACATACTCGTTGATGCCCAAATGAAGAAGCCCATAAGAGAGCACTTTGACAGGCATACGCTTCAGCCATCAATGTTGAGGAAGCAAGGAAAGGTTAAAAAACAACAGCATGAAGAATATGGCCCCTACAATCCCAAAATACAGCACCTCCACTGCCACGGAATGACTTCAGGGAGAAGCTAGCATCAAAATTACACTCAACCATCCCTTCAGCAGGCGGAACCTAACACCTCGCAGAGGATGGCCGACCAGAGGAAGCCAAAGAAGAACATTGTGACCGAGCGTCCTTAAACTCCCAAAAGCTAGTTGCAGCTTTAGCATACAATAAGAAAGTATAGATAAAAGGCTTCACATCAATACTGTGTTTTAGCATAGAAAATAAAATGATGCATCACCCAGAGATCATTCAAAAAGGGAAGAACTCAGAGATAATTACAAAATTAAAGAACAAATTAAGTCTTCAATAAAAATGATGTATCACCCAGAGATCAATCAAAAAGGGAAGAACTCAGAGATAATTACAAAATTAAAGAACAAATTAAGTCTTCGATTAAAATTATGGACCAAATTATGAAACCTTAACCCCAAAATGCGCAAAATTAGCTAATGAAATGGCACTGTAAGTGGAGATCGAATTGAAAAAAAAAAGAAAAAGAAAAAAGCAGAGCATAATCTTTGCAAGAAACCCTTTAAGCAAAATCATTCATGAGTTCTGCACCATCAATGATCTGAGAAGAGGAGGGCTTTCAAAATAGAACATCAATTATAAATAGTGAACACTAAGAGCTTCAGCGGATGTTGCGGATCATCATGTTGCAAGTACGATGAGAGCTTCATCGGTCAGATTTGGTCGTTCAAGAACAGCTCATCAATCGAGCTCATCGATCCAGCCGACACCAAACATAGAACCCGAGTATACACGACCATATAGAAAAGCCAAGAAGACCCAATAGGAAAAATCGCAGAAAGAAGACCCAATTGGGAAATCGCAGAAAGAATACCTAATTGGAAATTGTAAAAAGAAGACCCAACTGGAAAATCGCAGAAAACACAGAAGCTTCAACGACTTGAAGGGATGGGATGGATTAGGAATTGGTGATGGTGGTGGTGGGGTTTGATTAGGGCTTTGCTTGAGATGGAGACAGACGGATGGGAACGACATCGTGTAGACAAGTAAGAGACTGCCACAAAAAAAACATTGGCAGCAGCTACATTCGAGAAAAGATTTAAGAATTTGAGACTCCATTTGAGAGCCTATTTCGTACGTACCTCTTATATTTTGAGAATGAAAGCTCATAAGAAAGCCGTATTAGAATTCCTCTAATATATCTATATCTGTTCACTTAAGGGTGTGTTTGGTAGGATTGATTTGGAGGGATAGGGAGAGAAAACAAAAGAGAGGATAATGTAGGTTTGTATTTGGGTAAGTTAAGTGGAGGGATAGGGAGGAATAGGGAGAGATAGGGAGGGATAATCCCTCCTTATCTCTTATTTGCTTTCTCTCCAATTTTGAGAAGATAGGAAAAGATAAGGAGAGAAAACATAGTGATTTTAGTGATATTTTGATAATACCAAAATTAGTATCCACAAATTAATATACAGATTTATTATTCCATTCAAGTCCTATGTTATGAAAGGGTAAAAAAATAATTTGTATATTATTTTTTTTTTTTTTTTTTTCCTTTTTATATTTTTCAAATAATAATAAATTTGCTTTTTTTTTTTTTTTTTTTTTTTTTTCCAAACACAAATAGAAATTATTATTATCTTTTATTTTATTTTCTTTTGTCTCATAACTAATACTATTATATTGTTTTCTTTTCTTCCTGCCTATCCATACACACCCTAAGTCATATTTATATGTTTATGTGGTTTGTTTTAAGGGTTTTTTGTTTTTTATTTTCACCTGTTTGTTTGTTTTAAGTTGTCATATTAATGTGAACAATAAAATCATTCTTCATAAAATAAAGTTCACATAATGGCAAACCCTACGCGCTTCCACGAAGCTCGTGGAACACGATTCACCTCATCAATAAAATTAAAATCCTAATCTTTTTAAATTCTTACCGCTCTATGTTACGGTTTTGTGGTTCGTCCGACAACGAAAATGGTGATTTTTCCTGGAAATCTCGTCTGTAATACTTCGTTCTGGCATCAACGTCTAGTCCTTTTGGTTCCCTGGTGAGAAACCCTCAAATTCCCTTTTTTTTTTGGTAAATATTCCACAGAAACTGTTAGTAAATCAATAGAAATCTTTCAAAATTTAATTCCGGAAACGCTTTTTATTTTCTGTGTTTTGTTTCCAATTAAATGCAGCTTAAAGTTCTATTGCTATTAAAAAAAAATTCTATATTGCTAAGTACGGTACAGATTACTGGTAAATTTTCAGAGATTACGCATGTATTCATCCTTATAACAAGACAAGATTGATATGTAGGGTGAAACTGTCTCAATTCCCGGGCAATACTTGTTCGAGATGCAGAGTCTACTGTTCATCATCGTTGTTTCCAGTTAGGTACATTCCAAATCAATCTTCAAAAGCCAAGGAAACAAAGACATCTCCTTTGCCCATAACGGGTTCAGAAGATGAAGAAATGCGTAGTGATTCAGACCCGAATGTATCGAGAGTTGAGGTCTCGAATGGTTCACATAGAAGATTTGTGTTGGATGAGAAGTCTCGTCGACAAAATCAAAATCAAACACTGATTAACAAATTTACCTTTGGCACCAAACCAGGTACGGTTCTGATCAAGTTGTGTCACTGCTAGAATGAATTTATTTGTTTCTTGCATTTTGAGATTTATAATATATATTTTTTTGTATATACGAAAAAGTTCAAGCATTAGTTTTAGATGCTTCTGTGGAACTCTCAGGGGTGGAAGAAGAAGAAGTACGTTGTGATTTGGGGATTGCGGACCATAAATTATTGGAAGACCTTGAGGAATTGAAAATCCATCAGGGTAAGGATCCTCGCAATCAAGATGCATTACTTGAAGGAAAAACTAAACAAGATGCAGAGAACTTGGCAATTGAATTCCTTGCAACAAGGTTAGTGTTAAAATTGAAGAGAGAAATAGAAAATGAAGAACGCAAGGATATACGTGGCTCAACCACTAGGCTTACATTCACGACATACAAATCCCAGGCTACATTTCTTTCATTGCATTTTGTTTATAATAACCACCTTTATTTATAGGTGAATTGGGGAAGACTTGTAATAAAGGAATTACATAGAAAGTCAAATATAAATATGACTACATCTTGTTGCCCAAGTATAGTAAAATTAACATTCTGTCAAGGAATGATTTAAGGGCTTAAATCACTCCTCTAATTATTCTCCAACAATTAGAATGTGGTTCTCCGGAATTGTAGCTTTGGTTTGTTATCCAGTCATTTTTTGAGAACTTGGTAGTTCCAAAAGTGTGTGTTTTGCTTAACAGGAGGAGGTTATATGAAAATCAACAATGGTATGAAATAGAGCGCAAACAAAAACTTTCAGGAGCAAACTCATGTCATGACCCCAAACAAACTCCTGCAGAAAGATGCTAAATTCACTATGTACTTGTACATTCATACAACACTTATCTATTACAACAAATTTGTGCAAGAATGAATCAAAACCATGCTATACTAAATTAGCAAGTAACCCGTCACTATCCATCCTAGTAGCAGGTAGCTTCCAATGAACACCAAAGTTTCGATTTTGACTTAGATTGTGAGTTTCAGGGCTATCTTTATGATATTTATAAACCCAAAGAATCTGCCTCACATGCCCATCCTCATTGTTTGCCTAAGGAGGCCTTATCACAATAGTAATTCTTAAAAGTCAATTGTTCTCATTCTGTCCAAATACCGTGTATAAGAACACTAACAACTACCCTTCCAACCATGCATGGGAAGGATTTGCCTCAACTTCATACTCAACCAGCTTACAGTTTGATCCCAAAACCCTATATACTCACCAGACTGAATTTCTTCAAAACCTAAGATTACAAATGCGTTGTAAAACTATTTGTTTGAACAAAGCCTTTTCTCAACTGCCTGGGGTAGGTTACTGAATCTTGTTTCTTCATTTGCTGTATTTTAGCTCATGTGTTTTGTTAAACCACATGGTACCATATTTTTCCTAACCATCTCTACTCGTGTATTATTCTCAATAAGAACCACATCACTTTTTCTCACTGTTGTTGTTATTAGCCACTGCTGCAAGTGAGCAAATCGTCTTAATCGATTTTCTCTCATTTTCTCTCTAATTATAGCTACTTTGACCATCTCATGGATGTATTTCTTTCGAATTTTATTATTTCTTATGTTACACATCTATTTTAACATTCAAATTTCTGCCACACTAATGTTATCAATGTTCATGCATACCTAGTATTATGAATGTTTATCTAATCCTAATGAAAGGTTTACGCTGCCTGTCAAGCTACCTAACGGAACCCCTTCCCTTTTCTGTGTCTTGGATTGTGTGTAAAGATAAGGCACTGAAGATGATATATGTGAATTTAAAAATCCCTTGTAAAACAACAGTTATGAAGTAGGTATTCATGTATTCATGCAATTCATTTGCATGTAGAAAATACAAAAGTGGCTAGGTTCAATATATACCTTTGGCAATTAATTGATCTTTTGTCACAAGCCCATGTGATGTAACCAATCTTACCATGAAAAAGAGTGCGAGTAATAAAATTCTCCAATCATAGCAAATGAACCCACTGAACTGAAATTACTGACCCCCTTAATGCAGTCTATCTAACCTTTACATTGAAAATTCCGGTTGGAGGAGGTAGCCAAACAATCTTATTTTCAATCTGAATTAGGGACTGGCAGCTGATCACTCATGGCTTTTAGTTCAGGTAATTCTGAGCTGGAGACAGGCCAAACCCATTGAGATTGTGTAATAATAACGTGGAATTCCGAAATCTACCATTTTAGGCATCATAATTTCCCTTTTACTATATTTATCAATTTAAGGCATTATAGTTCCTGCTGTTTCAGACTTAAAAAAGTACCAATTATCACAGGATGTGTGGCTTTGTAGCTGCACTTTGAATATTGCAAGTTTTCCACATAAAAAAGCTAATTGTTGCTATGTCAATAGTAGGTCAGTTCTCAATAAATTGTGATTTTTCATTCTTGGATGGTCATTGAATTTGTAGAACAATATTGATATTAGTTTCATTTCGGAACTTCAACTGGTCAAACTTGAATACAAAATCAGAAGTTTTTATTACATAGTATATAGTCTAAAATTTGTATAAGTTTCCCTATTACATTCATGTTGCAATGTTATTTTATTCTTGGCACTTAATAAATATAACAGTTAGAAGCATCACACACATTAGTTAGTTGGCCAATAGAATTAGCTGAGGAAGGTGAAAATATGAATAATTTCATTTTAGATGTAGTAGAAAGAAGCTTTATTGATGCATTTTGTTCATAGACTGCTTTTAGGAAAACCTTATCTAATACGGTGCCTCGTTTGTAAAATAATCCAAAATTGACGTTGGTTGAGAGTAAATTTGCTTTCAAATTGACTAATGGTTTACTTTTCTTTTCTTCTTAGACGTCGGAGTCTTCTACTCTGGCATCTGTCTTTCTCTTTTTTCTTTTCTGGTGTTGGATCTTTGGTTTCGGCAGGTCATGCTACGTTCGTATCTCAAAGTAGCAGTCGTACCATGCCTCAATTTCCATGGGAAGATCAAAAGCTGTTTAATTGCTAGAGATGTGGATCTTAGGGTTGATCATCAGAGTTTTACAGAACGTGAATATGTTTTGAAATCTTGCTTGGTTGGACGTTTTGATCGTGATGTGGGGTGCGCTAAAAGGATTGAGGAGTGGGCGACGAAATCTTGGCAGATTTCGTGTGGAGTAAAAGTTTCAACCTTACCTGACGGCCTTTTCCTGTTCTGTCTACCATCAGAGGCCGAAGCACGCAGGGTCTTGGATGTGGGGAGGAATAGATGGGGTGAAGGTTCCTTATACATTGACAAGTGGGACTTCGTGGTGGGTTGCTCAGCTATGGTTAATTGTGATGGGTTACGAAGGGTGGTGTTGTTCGGATTGCCCCTCCATCTCTGGTGCCACAAATTGTTCGAAGCCATCGGAGACCTCTGCGGTGGGTTCAGAGGTGTGGAAGCGGATGGTCGAGTGAGTGGCGAGCGAGTTCTCCTTTATGTCTCTGCCCGAGCTGCGGTGCCGAAGTACGTTTTTGTAGAAGACCAACGAGTGGCCTTTAAGATCAATTTGATTTAGGAAACCTCACCTTGCATCCTTCCAAAATCCTATTATGGGTTTGGTAAGGCTTCCCCCCTTACGTCTGATGGAGAGTTCAACGGTGGACGTCATCGGCATTTGCAGACTCAACTGAGTTCTCAAGGAAAGAGAAGCGCGTTTGCCAACGCGCCGGTTGCGAGTGGAGAAGACAGACCTTCGAGGCGTACGCATAATGCCTGTCATCAACGTTATTCAAATCCTCGTTTTGATAGCCTTGAAGGTAATCAACCACGTTGACAAATACGTGGCTTCGCAAGAGCCTTTCATGTAGCGGACTCAGATAGGCATAAGTATAGGCTTCTATCTTCTGGGCTGAACAATGGGCCGTTAGCCAGTCATGGACCACAAGTTTCAAATAAAAGGAATGTTATGTGGGGGCCCAACAATAGCTCATCCATTTCCTTCCACAATGACAAGCCCAACGCACAATTGTCCAAGCCCAGCCGAGACAATGCTAAGTTACGTAATGTGCCATTAGATGATTTAAAAAGAAAGGTTCACTGGGGGCCAAATATCAGAAGTTAGTTTCTTTTACTAACACAAAACCCAGTCCAGCTACCGAACCAATCATTGATCATCTATAGGGTCGTCCTCATCATGCTACTTCTGTGAATTTCTGGAATCGCCGGAGAAAAGGAGATGGATGAAATTTAGTGCCGACGAGGCTGTTGTGGGAACAGAAAAGAAGGTCTTTCATCATCTACAGTGTTGCATTGATTCTTCATTTAAGTCCCTACCAGCTACTACTTGGATAATGGGAAGCAACTCTATACTCTTATCTCGGGATTCTCACAGAAACAACCATGTTTATAGATGGTCGAGGAAAGATAAACAGAAATGGACTTCCATTGACCTAGGTATGTCCTTTGTTATTTATCCTCAGAGCTCCCTTACAACACCTTCTTCTTCCTCTCTTTCTTGTGGAGCGGTGAGGGATGATGTTGAGATGTCATTGGAGAAGAGTAGTGTTTTGTCTGTTGTGCCCTCGGCACTTGCAGACGTGTATGGGCTGGTTACAGATAGGAAGACTGCCAGCGGAATTGTCACTTCAGGGCAAGCTGATTCACTTAATTGTGAAGTTCAGGACTCTTCAGAGGGGGTTTTGGTCTGAGTAGGGAGAGACCTTCACTTTCAGCTGTCTAATGAGTCAGCTATGGCTTTGCTCAAAGAACTTCGTCTTTATGTAGCCTTGAAAAGTTTTAATTGCATGCCGTCTGTTGGGGTTGAGGAGAATAAATTGGTTAGTCTCTTGAGCAGTGGAATGGAAGAAGATTCTGATTTGTTTACAGAGTCATTTGATTTTGGTAGAGATTGTGATGAGGAGGTGGTTATTGATCTGGCTTCCATCTAACAAGTCTGCTCCAACGAGTTTGTCCCTTGGCTGGAGAATGATTCTTCTGAAGTGATAGAGGAAGAACCATTGGCAATTGAGAGACCTGGTTGTTTAGAAACAGATGTTGACTTGGGTAAGGACTGGATGGTTGAAAATATAGGAGCTACTTGTCATACCCCGTAACCAAGAAGTTATGCCACGCAGGCGCCACACAGACGCCCAACAAACGATGACATGGTAGCCTGCATGGATCGAGAGTTTTCTAGATTTCTTTACACAAGGATGGAACTTTCCGGAATTCTCTAGAATAGTGTGGAGTTGTCTAGTCTCTTCTCGACTTGTCTAGAGTTGTATAGAATTCTCTAGACTTGTCTTGTACATTGTAGATAGTTCTAGAATTGTGTAAGTATATCTTTGGAGGATTTTAGACACTTATTCTAGGCTACACATTTGTACACATCTAGAATGTTCTTGTAAGGGCCAAATGCGTATAAATAGGAGGTGGGAGTTCATTTGCTCCTCACCAAGGTACCTAAGTTGTAATCTCCTCTCAAGTAATACAAGTGTTCATATATTCCCAAACTCTCTTGCTCACTTGCCTAATCTCTTCCTACACACCCAAGTAAGCAAAACACTTATCTAGCCTTAGTCTTCATTAAGCTAGCACACTCGGGTAGGCTGAAAGTATCTAAGACCGCACGTGAGCTTGGAAAGGTCCAAGTCCGTGATAGTTGGTATCAGAGCTAAGGTCGTGAGGCGTCACACCTTGTGTGGAGGAAGCTATGGCAGAGCAATCAGACTTGATTAATGTCCATGAGGAGGAGCCGCGTGGAAAGGACGCAAGCCACCCTCTAGTCGGAGTGAGGACAAGGGTTAAGTCGAAGGACATCATGGCGGGCTTAGAGGCACGCTTAGCGAGCATGGAGAAGTCCATGGCCAACGTGAAGGGGTAGCTTGAGGATGCTCACCAGCGCATGCATGAGCTGGAGTCGGAGAACGTTGAGGTCCAGGATGCTGTCAAAGGGTCACTCAATGCCCTAAGTGGTGACTTTCGGCAGGAGCTCCAAGCACTTCGGGAACTTATGTTGGGTGAGTTTGCCACCCTACGTGGCTATGTTGATCGGGAGCTTGGCACTTTTCGCGAGCAAATGGAGGAAATGCGAGCGGATTGGGCATTGTGCAAACGGGCGGTGACGTCCGGCACAGCTACTACAGGGGCAGTAGCACCACGGGTTGATAGTCCCAAGCCTAAGTGCTATGGCGGGAACCGGGTAGCGAAGGAGTTGGAGAACTTCCTCTTTAGCATGGAGCAGTACTTTGAGGCTACGGGCATGACGGATGAGACCATCAAGATATGCACGGCGACCCTCTACCTCACCGACCATGCCATGCTATGGTGGAGGAAAAAGTATGGTGACATGGGCAAAGGTACGGTTTCTATTGATACTTTGGCTGATTTCACAAGAGAAATTAAGAAGCATTTCTATCCTGAGAATGTCGAGGATGAAGCCAGAGGCAGACTCTGAAGGCTAAAACAGGTTGGGTCGATTCGGGATTATGTGAAGGAATTTACTAACCTGACTCTTGAGATCCCGGATCTATCCGACAAGGACTCTCTTTTCTTCTTCATGGATGGCTTGCAGTTGTAGGCCAAGACGGAGTTGAGGCGACGCAACGTGCAAGACCTTGCCACGGCTATTGCAGAGGCGGAGTCCTTTCTTGATTTCAGTTCAAAGAAGGAACCCTCGTCCAAGCCAGAGGATAAAGACAAGGATAAGGGGCGATATGCCGTCAAAGGTGGGGGAGACAAGGGCGCTGCACCCCACAAGGATTGGTCTTGTAAGCCAGGTGGTGGCTATGGTGGCAAAGAAGGAAGGGAGAACAAGGAGGGAGCACCCAAGCCCAAGGGCTCATGCTTCATATGTGATGGACCACATTGGGTGAGAGATTGCCCAAAGAAGAATACCCTTAATGCCATGACAAGCCGCTACGAAGAGCAACAACAGGAGGAGGCGCAGATGGGTTCGCTGTAAATCCTTAACGCCATCAAGGCTAAAATTGAAGTCCCTAAGGCAGCGGCTAAAGGGCTAATGTTCGTGGAGGCGAGCATCAATGGGACACCCACACGTGCTTTGGTGGACACGGGTGCATCCCATAACTTTGTGAGCATTGACGAGGCTAGAGGTTGGGCCTCAAGTATAGCAAAGAAGGGGGCTCCATGAAGGCAGTTAACTCGGTTGCAAAGGTTATACATGGCATGGCACACGACGTCAAAGCATGCATTGGCGAGTGGGGTGGCCATATAGACTTATCAGTGGTACCTATGGACGACTTCAAACTTGTCTTTGGGCTGAAGTTCTTAGACAAGGTGAGAGCCTTCCCCATTCCTTTCGCTAACACTATGTGTATTATGGAAGGTAACACAGCATGCATGGTACCGGTAGAGCGAGACGCCAAGTTGGAAGCCCAAGTCTTGTCAGCCATGCAGTTCAAGAAGGGCTTTAAGAAAGGAGAGACTAGCTTCGTTGCTACGTTGCTGGAAACGCCCGATGATGAGCTAGTCCCTTCCCCACAAGAAGAGGTGCCCAAGGAGATACGAGCCGTGCTAGACGAGTACACGGACGTGATGCCTAAGGAGCTACTCAAGAAGCTAGGTGAATTATAAGATTGAGCTAAAACCTGGTTCTAAACCCCCTGCTTTGGTGCCCTATCGGATGGCACCCCCAGAGTTGGAAGAGTTGCGGAGACAACTTAAGGAGCTATTAGATGCGGGCTACATTCGACCCTCGAAGGCCCCCATATGGTGCACTGGTGTTGTTCTAGAGGAAGAAGGACGGGTCCTTGCGCATGTGCATCGACTACCGAACGTTCAACAAGGTGACTATCAAGAACAAGTACCCTATCCCTCTCATTGTCGATCTTTTTGATCAGCTTGGTGGAGCACACTACTTCACTAAGCTAGACTTGCGCTCGAGGTACTACCAGGTGCGGATAGCGGACGGGGATGAGCCTAAGACTACATGTGTGACGAGATATGGCTCTTATGAGTTCCTTGTTATGCCATTTGGTCTCACCAATGCACCTGCTACTTTTTGTACTTTGATGAACAAGCTCTTCCATCCCTACTTGGATCG
>JAOTQH010250014.1:0-11973 GCA_025631255.1 Cornus kousa | reverse complement strand
ATTTACTGACTTGTTGCCTACTCAAAGAGGCTTATATTTAAATGTAATTGAACCAATTAAAGAGGTTCCAAGTTTTGTTACAATTTTGACACAACTCTTGTAATAGCTTTAGACATAGTTTTAGATATTTTCTCTCTATAGAATTAAGGTTTTTGGAGCAAAGCAAAGAGGAAGAAGATGGTGCCTACATTGAAGAAAACCCTTGAGGGTTGGATGAAAACAACCATGAGTGGCTAGATCCTTCTTTTGGGGCTAGAGATAGCCCCTAGGCTTGCTTCCTAAACTTAGTATTTTGTAGTTTTTGGAGATTTATGTTGTAAATAATGTTTTGACCATGATTATATATAAATCTTAAGTTTCTACATGATTTGTATGGATTAATCTTCCAATTGATTTTTTATTTCTATTCATATGTCTATGTATGCTAGAATGAATGGCCATGTGCTTACACTAGATTTCATGAGTTTAATACATGTCTATGTGTGTTGGAATTATAAATCTAGTGATGGTCAAGGCATGGTGCTTAATTGATTACTTTTGTGGTTTGTTTGATGGATTATGCTTATTTCTTGATGGATTGTGCTACCTCCTTAGCTTAATTAGTTTAAATTCCTTATCATTAGTCTAGTTATAGTGTAGTTGCTTTAAATTCCTAGATAAGTAGACAATCCATTCTTGTTGTTTGATGATCCATGCTTATGAGTGCAAGTAGTACATTTCTCTAGATTTTTGTGTGTGTATTAATTGTGGGTTTATTGAATGGTCAATGGCTTAATTTGATAAGCTGTGCTACTCACTAGATTGATTAGACAATTTATGCTTAATTTGTCATCCATGCTTAGTATTTCAATTAATGACACACACACTTGGTTTACAACATGGAATCCCTCTAAATTAACAAATGCTAAATGTTTAGTGAAGTGAAGCTTAGTAGTGAACTATATGCCCAAAGACTTCTCTCTCATTCTATGTACCTTAATCTTTAGATTGTTCTTAATTTGCATGTTTTAAATTGAATCATTAGCTTAATTTAACCAACCAAATCCCTCTTTGATCATTCGACCTACTAAATTCAATTCCGTAGTATCTTGCCAATCCCTTGGGACGATCCCTTTTCACTCATATTAAATTGTATAGTGTTAAGTAGTTTTTATAAATTCTAAATGTGGTGGCCACTTCTCACACTCACACTTTTTACATCATTTTGAGGCTACGATCCGGTCCACACCATCAAGAACCGATAATATGATTTTCACTCCAACTTCAAGCCAACAACTAAGAGGTCTGCAAATTCTATTATACAAAACCTCAAACATTCCTTCCCAGTAGTCTTTTGTTAATCGTTGCAACAGACAACTCTGAAAAGAGAAGTAAATACTTCCAAGTGTCGTACAAAATCTAGGATATATACTTTAAGCATATCCTCCAAGACCTGATTAATTCTCTCGATCGGTCCCTCCCTTTAAGGATTTGAAGCACTGCGAAAATACATTCCGCACCCAAAATCTTCGAGAAACCTTTCCGAACTAGAAACTCTTATCCACTATAATGGATAATGACATAGTATAGCACATCGCCGCCTCCGCAATGTAGAGCTAATATAAAGCTCTGAAGTAAACACTACTCACACAAATGTCAACAAGTGAACTTGATTAATTCATCACTCGTGACCCATATGTAAATATACTTCTGATCCGATGTTAATAATTTTCTTCATATCATCCACGCATATTTGTTCCCATTTCCATTCCTGATGTAGGAGGTGGCTACAAAAATCTCAATGATCTCTGATGATCAATGTTCACCCCTCTATCAAATGATACTCTTAGAGACAATTATGAGAGTGTCCCTACCCGTACTCGTGCACCAAAATTAACGTTTGAATCTTGATGTACCTTGTAACCTTCTAGGTGCACCGAAAATCGTAAACTATACAACCTAGTCACCCGTACCTCCATAACATCATTTACAGGACCTACCAATCGTCCCCCGATACTCTAAACTTTTATCCGAGTAAAGTAACACATCTTCCTCAGTCAGCTCCAAAATTTTTAGCCGACCTCCCTAATTTCCTTGATAGTAGCAGATGTCACTATTACACATGCTATAAACGCAACTGATAACTCAACAACTAACTGAACGATTAATCCTTGTATTAGTTGTTGAGAGTATTTACTTCCACATTCGCTTCCACCTGGTGATACTTGATGAAAAGTGTGAATCTTTCACCACTTCCATCCATCTATGTTGTATTGTAAGCAGTTCCATTTGTATGAACTTAGTGTGTGAACTATGGTAAACACTAAACTACCTAGAAGGTTTCTTAAAAGCAACACTTCTCTTTACGTAAGGCAATACCACTACTGTGAGCTCTAAAATCATGAGTTAGTTCATTAAGCTTGTAAATCATAAGCTTACAATATAATGGACAATGATATGCCCTACAGCTTTACAATCTCTACAATGTAAAGCTTCGCCAATTGTTCTGAAAGCGATAATGGTGTAGATAAGCAAGAAATAAGCTGATTTAATCAATCAATCAACCAATAACCCAAATGGAAATTATAACCCTTGCGCATAATCAAAAATCCCTCAACAAAATCCATCGAAATGCTCTCTCATTTCCACTTCGGTATAGGAAATAGCTACAAAGAATCTAGCGGTCTCTGATGATCAATTTTGACCATTTGGTATATACTACATTTGGAGAGAAAAATAGCTATGTCCCTCTTTATGTCTACCCCCCAAAGCTGCCGCTTCACAACTTAATGCATCGTATCTCCACCTGGATGAATAAAGAACTGGGAGTTGTGAGTCTCGGTCATCACATCCTCCCTCAAATCGTCTACAAGAGACCCCACTAGTCATCCCTTGTACCGCAAGCCTTCGTCTACTCCCACTGTATAAATTAGAGCATCTTCAAAAGCTAACTCTACAACTGTATCCATGCACTGCTGATTTATAACAGGCTTACCGATAATAAAATCAACTCATACGTCATCTCATTAAAAGCCAACTAACTACGATCCTTCCCTACACACTGTGCACCCCCTTCTTGTCATATAAGTGATCGGTCTCAAAATCTTGTCTTTGACACATGCTGTTTCTTTAACACAAGTGCCAATCGGATTTCTTATCTAACTTCAAAAAGAATATGGAATCTCTCCATCCATCAAACAAGTCAACAATCGCTAGCAACATGTAATTGTGAAAATTGGACCAATCTCTAATTTTTTTTAACAAGGGACCAATATCAAAAGTTCAAAACCTATATAAAATTTTGGGTTTTGAGGGGTTTTTTTTTTTTTTTTTTTTTTTTTTTTATGCATTATTTAATAGTATTTTTTTTTATTGGTATGGTTTTTCTATAATAATAATAAAAAATATATATATATACGATTAACTAATGCATTTTGATGAATGAAATTGTGAAATTGTACAATAAACAGTTACTATGAGTTGTTACCTAGCCAGCTTATAAGAAGGCATAAGCTTAAAATGGAAAAACATGCCTTTAAAAATCTCGAGCAATGTTCAATGACATTGTGAAGTGATGAATGACAGTAACTAAACAATTCATGTGACCACACAGTTGCCGATTGCTACCCCTATAGTCTTGCAGAAGATATGGAGTGAGAAATCATATCAAATAAGAAAACACACAAAATTTTGCGTGGGGAGGAAAAAAAAAAAAGTACTCAGATCAAATACCAATACATCTTCAAAGCCCAAAACACAAACAGATAAATTATTAGAGAAAATGTTACAAACACAGCATCATATTCTTGGGGAACTTCACATGTGCAACGATGCAGCATGTGTGTGTGTGTGTGTGTACATATATTACTAGCACTGAGTTCCAGCTTCTCACACCTATTTATTCACTATCGTCATCACTTTCCTCCAAGTTCAAATGATTTAAATTCTTTTCAAGTGGCGGAAGTCCATCTTCCGAATCATAACAGGAGCCTTCATCTCCACTTTGAGATACCACGTCTGCTCCTGGAGCAGCCAAAAAAAAAAGGTGAACATATTGTTAGGTTACTATAACCTAAAACCTCTTTTGAATTGCTTACAGTGACCATTTTGATTTTTCAGACAAGATATTATCATTGAACAACCATCTCATGTCCTCATTAATTTAGAGAAAAGCACAAGCTAGATTACGTCAAGTTTCGTAAGGGGTATATGGATATATGAGCATGATAAATAACATGTAGGATAGAGCCATGACTGTTGCGATACCTGTACGTTGATGTGTTGTGTATGGGTGTCATGACTAATCTTATAAAAGAAAAGGTTCATTAAATGAGCTATTGACTTAATATGCCACGAATGACCATACGACCAAGTGAAGCTAAACACAAAGATGCTTTAAAATAAAAAAAGTTCAATCAAAAACTGGATTTAGAGTGCAGAGATGTACACTTGATAAGGCAAGTATAAAAAGGAGAGCAATTAAAAGTGATGGCCAAGATATGCCCAAGAATAATTGTTCAGTAATCGATGTTTAATTATCTAAAAGGAGAATGGGATAATGATGTCGACATAGATTAAAGCAGGATAAAATAAGGGTGTTTATGGAAGGGCACCAACATATTTGAAGGAAAAAAAAGATAAAAATCATACAAATTCTGCAAACTAGTTATGCTTTACAATACAAAATGGTGGGCGGGTAACATGTTCATCATTCTGCTAAGATGGGTAAGTAGAAAGAAATAAGGGGGTTGTAAAACTGAATGCATCAAGAGTAGGTAGCAACTTAAAAAAGTAGGTTCAGATGGTTCAATGTGCTTTGAGGGCCAATAACCATCCACAATAATGAACAATACAGTTGAGTTTAGGTGATGCAGATAATGGGGAGAACTAAAAGCCAGTGGCTTGATTGAGGTTGGACAAAAAGATATTTAAATAAACAATTTGTCAAAAAAGAAAAGGTTCTCAAAGAAGCATAATGATAGAATTGAACTAAAGCAACAACAAGAAACTGTTGAATCACAAATTGTTGTCTTAAGGTACCAGTGTAGCTCACAGGGTTTGAATAAGAGGATCATTAACCTGTTGGTAGGGTAAGTGTATAAAAAGTGTGATGTTTTTACCACAAGTGATTAGGCTACGTATATTTTTACCCGTGGGAACTTATAAAATGGCCTCTTTTTGGGAAATGTAAAGGAAAATTTTCTTGAGCAAAATAGAACAGTACCTTCTGTGAGTGGTGGAACCTCTGGGACCCGCTGGCGCTGTTGGGAAAGCCAAGCATTTTGAACCGAAATAATGTCAGCACTATTTTCACATTCAGAGTATGCCTTCAGAAGTTCCCTGCATTTGTCAAATATGCCAACATTCAAAACAATGAAAGAGTTGAAAGAACAAATATAGCTAATAATTATATTGGGAAGGGAAGCATTTGGACCTTATGAATCACACAAAGTTCACACATCATTTTAAATGAATCCATTGTGTCCTTAAAAGCAATTGAAATCTATAATGCAAATTGCTTACAGATTATAGTTTTAAAATCACAATATATATCAATTTCATTTTGTGGTAACATTTTCCTGCAGCAAGTTTGTTTTATAATGGTTTTATTCTAAATAATGAATTTGTGCCATCAGAACTTACAGAACACAAAACAGAATTATATCATCTCCATTTATAAGCATATTAATCAAATCGTCCACCAAGTGACACTCGAGGAGGAGCGAAACCCATGACATAAATCATAATAAAAAGAAAAACATGTCAACCATACCCAAAGTCCCAATCGATCTTCTCTATTTCAGTCTACTGGATGGCTGGCAAATATTTTAAAAGAATGTATTTGTACATGAGTGCAGGCATAAGCACACAGATGTGCACAAGCACATGCAAACACAAACACAATCAACAAATCTGAGGTCCAAGCAGAATATATATTTTTTGCAACATTAACTTTATGCTGTAAGAAAAAAAGTAGAAAGTACCTGTTGAGGGACAGGAAAGCATGACCCCACTTGAACTTGCCTAGCAATAAATTTGCAGTTTCCTTCTCCCCACTGTTAAATCATATGATAGAAATGTAAAAAAAACAATGAATTGCTCAACAGATTACTTAATCAACTCTTGCCAACAAGTTTAACAGAACTGAATATAACATAGAAGTGAATGTGACCACACATATTAGAGAAATTACACACCCAAATTAATTATATTGCCTGTGTAAGATTCTAGGGGATTATTCTTGCTAGAGGTTGAAGGTCAGAAATGGTAGATGTCAATGGCAGATTGTCCAGCCTCAAAATTTCACGGCATGGACTGGATTTTTAAAGTTCTGCTATCTTCTTTCCAGACTTTGGTTGATACAACATAGAGCAAAAATAGAAAGATATTTGGAGTGGGAGAACGGCAATTTCTAAGAAACCATATAATTCAAAGAGTGTCTATAGTGATTATGTATATACATTTGAAGTTACTGTTTGCATATATACAAATATAAGTTTATCTCGTCCAACTTGTAGAGAAGGGATGGCGTCATTCCATCCTTTGGTTGGTCGAGTAGAAGGGAAGAGGAGTGGACACCTTTCATTGTTCGGTAAGAGGGAAGGGAAGGAGTAGTTTTATAACTTTTTGCTATTACATCCTCATTGTTCAAAACAATACAACACATTGAAGGGTAATAATCTCAAGCTACATTATATACAATAGTTGTCCTCTTTCATCCTCTTTTCCGTCCAATTTTGGATGGATAAAAATTGTGGGCTAGGAGGGATGCCCCATCCATCCATCCATCCATCCTCTCTCTGACTCTGTACCAAACAATGGAGACATACTCCATCCTTTTCCAGTTTTCCTTCCCTTCCTCCTCTTCCTTTCGTCCTACCAAACAAGGCATTAATGTTGGAAGTGGGTTGTTAGAGAGTTGTATTTTATGTACTTTTCTACATTTGTTAGGGGTAAGTTTGTCTTTTTCCTTTCTTTTAGTTAGTCAGCCTTTAGGGCATGGGCATATTTATTAAATTATTATTGTGTTCTTGTGTAATGACTTACGATTGAATATACAGAGGATCATCTTCTCTCTTCTATTTCAATGCAAACCTTCCATTGCAAATGTATCAGGTTCAACCCTTCAGTACAGCAGAATCAACATCTTTTATGTAAACGTCCAAGGGTTAAAGATTAACGCCAAAAGCAGTCAAAAAAGAACAATTTGACCATGGAAGACATGGGTACATGAGGTCAACGTGCAACCAAACAAGCCGTAAGTCAAATTCATGGTTGACTAGGAACTTGCCAATTTTTGCAGATTTTGATCTGAGCCACCTAATCCACAGATTAGGAGGAAATCCATCACCCACTGTGATGGATTAGGCATTCCATATTTCATAACTTTTAGTGAAATGTTTTACAATTGGAAGAAGGGGCTTGACCCGTGTACACAAGGAGTATAAAGGAACCAGAAGCTGGACTCTTATAAAGTTCAACACACTTAAAATAAGAACAAAAACATGTAAAGAATCTGGGACATGGCCATATATTTAAAAAATGAGAAGCATCAAGTATTGATACAACTCCATATCCTCAAAAGTATTCCTCTCCAGCCAAACACTCCACATAAGACATAAATGTGTATCCCATCAAGCCTGACAAAATCTACAGCTACAGCAACGTGTGGCCCACGGCCGAAACCAAGAATGACCTTAGTACATACCGGACAAAGATAAAACATACACAACAAATCTCACACTACCTCAACATGAAGGATGAGATGATGAGTGTTCCCCTCAACCCTCTTTGTAAATGCAGCATCAAGTAGGGGTGAACTTTTCTCTCCCACCCAAATTTTCCAAAATTCAGGATTACCTCCAAGGAAGGCAGTGATCCGAACAAAGAAAGATACTTCACAAGGTACCTCAAAATTCTAAATACCTTTTTAAGGGAACCTGAATCTACCTACCACACAAAGCATTCTACAAAATGATCAAAATCCAACTGTTCCATGTTCCAAATATTCCACGTTCGTCAGAATTCCAAATCAAAGCATCCTCCGTGACCCAGACAAACAAGAAAAACTAGAAAGGGTCCAAAGAAGAATTCTGAAAGACCTGGGCCCTTGCACCACTCCATTCTCTGAGAATCAGACATAATTAGAACAAGCGTTCCTTAATTCAAAAATTCTGTAAAGTTCCACAAATATTACCTTAACCTGAATATCCCCACACAAGAATCACGATCCTCCTTGACCATCGCCCATAATAGGACTAACTTATTTGGAGTACCTCCACCATTTTCTCATGTTCTTCCAAAGCCCAACCTCATATGAAGCTTGTAACCTCCATAAAGGTCCATCCCCGAGATTGTCCCCAAATTTTCCCTCCACTACATTCCTCTGTATACTGTCAGATTCCACCACGTCTTCACAGCCTTTTTTACTTTGATTGAACTGCAGAAAAACCTCACTCCAATCCTTCCAGAATTGTCTCCCATGCCATGAGATGGTACTTGAACTCCACCATAACAAGGATCAGTAGTGACTCAAATCTGATCCAGCAATAAACTATTAATGGAATAAACCCATTAATCAAATGGCGCTAATTCAAATCAAATATGTTAACAATCGTCCATCCCGTTCAAAGGATATATTCAACAAGGAATTTTAAAGAATAAATGAAGTAGATAATTAGAAACAAATCTTGATAATGTAGTCTTATTAAATATTGACCATAATAAATTATATAAATATAAATATGTACTATTTAATAAAATAATAGGATTAAACATAACAGACCACAAGTCTCCCGCCAAATCTGGATTATAGTAGAATCCGATCCATTGGCAAACCCAATCATACCAACACATAAGAAATATGTCTAAGTCTTCTCGAACCTTTTAACAACCAACGCTAGTATAGTTATTATAGACATGAAGTATGTGAAACATTATTAAATGAATATATTTGAAATATTCATGATTCATGTAGCATAGAAATATATTAAGCAATAATCTTTGAAACTTTCAAAAACCAAGAAATCCACTACTCTTTCTTTTGTAAGAGACGCCCGTTGGGCAAGTGTCAGCCAATAGAGGCATATTATATTTCATAGCCATTATCATGTCATGGTGTGTTCATTTTGCCATGTCATGGTGTGTTCATTTTGTCATGTCAGGTCAAACAAGGTTTTTCTCTATATCTTGAAGTGTCCACAAATGGGGTCCAGCATCTGAATGCTTGCCTCAACAACGAAAGATTATTTCTCAAAGAGATATTTAGCTAAATACTACATATCAGTTAGCACCCAAATAAAAGAAAATCAACTCATGGAAGAGCAAAAATTTTGGTACCATATTAATAAAGCTGCAGATAATGCCTCAACACAAGACAGTTGACATGGTCGACCATAATTTACGGGATTTGCTGCTACCAACCATGGTACTGAAATTCCAGATAATTTGTTAATTTAGACACAAAATCTGGGAAAGAACACAAAATAACAATTCCACACATGATCATGAGTAAAGCAAGCATAATAATCACCAACACAAGATTCAATATTTTACATTTATCACCTCTCTAGTCTGAAGTACCAATGTTTCCACAAGGAGTTGCATCACTATTGCATATGTATTGGAGGGTAATACATCTTGGGTGCATGTGAATACGTGTCTGATACTTCTATTGATTCTTTTTTATTTCAAGCATGATCTAATACATACTACATGACACTTCTGACACACGTCTTGAACGTTAAAATACATTATTTCAAGTAATGTAATTGTTAGAGAAGTAATTCAATACTTGGACTTTCTTTAAAAATAAGAATGAGATATAATGAGAATATACGATATCTAATTGAGTCCAAAAACAATGCCCATGCAACATAACTCTCAGCCTTTTCATGTGACTTTTAATATCATAAGTTGTAAAGTAGAAATACATAATATTTGATAGATTTATAAAAGTACTTATCAAAAAAAAAAAAAAAAGATAGATTTATAAAAGTACTTGTTTACCATAATTTTTTATCAGTGAATGTTAACCATAAGAGATGTATTTATGACAAAATAATGACTACTTTAAAGGTATGCATAGATACATATATATTTATATACTTTACTTCTTATACAAATGTACATACATACAATATATACACACATGCATACTTCTTTGCATCCCTACCATATTTGTATCATACTTGTGGCTTCAGGCTGAGGGTTTTCTGAAGCGAGTCCAATCCTGGTGGGTGGGGTATGGAGTAGTTGGCACCCAAAGTCATTCTCTCGCAGGCAAGCTGCGTGTTTTGAAGAATGATCTTAAAGTTTGGAACAAAGAGGTTTTTGGAAATCTGGCTTGGAGGAAGAATCGGGTTCTTTCTGAGATTGCTGATATTGATTGGATGGAGGGTCAGGGCCTTTTGCCAGTTCCCTTGAAGCTTAGGAGGGTAGAGTGTCAGGCAGAGTTTGCTGAGATCGCTGTCATGGAGGAGATTTCGTGGAGACAGAGGTCTAGAGGTTTGTGGCTCAAGGAAGGCGACAATAATACTAAATTTTTTCATAGACTTGCCAATGCTCACAGAAGGGGCAATCACATTGGGAGGATTCAGGTGGATGGGGAGATGTTTTGTAAGGAGGAGGAGATTTGTAAGGGTTTTTCTGATTACTTTTCGAAGTTGTTCACTGAACCAGCTGGTTGGCGTCCTTTGCTTGCAGGGCTTCACTTTGACTCTATTTCGAGTGAGTGCTCTATTTTGGAAGAGCCATTTTCGGAAGAGGAAGTTTTGTCTGCTTTGAAGAGCTGTGATGGGAATAAAGCCCCAGGTCCAGATGGATTTTCCATGAGATTCCTTTTGGAGTGCTGAGAGGTGGTCCGTGAGGAGGTGATGGGCTCTTTTCACGCCTTCCATGATCAGGGCTCTTTTGAGAATAGCTTGAATGCCACTTTTATTGCTCTTATTCCGAAGAAGGGAGAGGCGATGGATGTTAGGGATTTTCGCCCTATTAGTTTGGTGGGATGTTTTTACAAGTTGATTGCTGAAGTCTTGGCCTCTAGGTTGAGGAAGGTTATGGATGGCGTCATTTCTAACTCTCATAATGCCTTTGTGGGAGGTCGTCAGATTTTGGATTCAATTCTTATTGCTAGTGAATGTGTGGACTCTCGATTGAGTTGCAGGGTTCCGGGTGTTTTATGCAAGCTGGATATTGAGAAGGCATGTGACCATGTGAGTTAGAGCTTCCTCCTCTACTTATTGGAGAGGATGGGGTTTGGTGGGCGTTGGAGGAGAGGGTTTGGTGGGCGTTGGAGGAGATGGATTCTTTTTTGCATTTCTAGTGCTCGGTTCTCTGTCCTTGTGAATGGAGCTCCAACGGGATTTTTCTCTTGTTCGAGGGGCTTGAGACAAGGGGATCCGCTTTCTCCCTTCTTGTTCCTTTTTGTGATGGTGGCTCTTAGCAGATTGTTGAAGAGGGCTGTGGAGTTGGGTTTTCCGAGAGGTTTTCGGGTGGGCAGGGATGTTGCTAGTCAACTGAAGATTTCCCACTTGATGTTTGCGGATGATACTTTAGTGCTTTGTGATGTTGATGCGTCCCAGCAGAGATATTTGAGGTACATTTTGATTTGGTTCCAAGTTGTCTCTGGTCTTAAGGTGAATGTTAGTAAGAGTGTTCTTGTGCCTGTTGGGGATGTTCCTGAGATTGAGATGTTTGCTCAGATTCTTGGATGTCGCACTGGCTCTTTTCCCATTTCTTACTTAGGATTGCATTTGGGAGCCCCTTTGAGATGTGTGGGGAGCTGGGATCCGGTTGTGGATAGATTCGAGAGGAGGTTGGCGGGTTGGAAAAAGCAGTACCTTTCCAAGGGGGGTCGGGTCACTCTGATTAAGAACACTCTTTCTAGCCTCCCCACTTATTTCATCTCTCTTTCAAATTCCTTCTTTAATGGCTGAGAGAATTGAGAGATTGAAGCACAACTTTCTTGAGGGGGGGGGGGGGAAGAGGAGAGGA
>JAOTQH010250004.1:0-11974 GCA_025631255.1 Cornus kousa | reverse complement strand
AATGTGGAAACGACTCGGTCCTCAAAGGAAGTTGTCAATCCACCGAAAAGAGTCTCAGAAGTCACTCTAGAGCACTCAAGATGACACTAAGCGACGAGGAACCCAACCCAGAAGAGAAAAGACAACGGAAAAAAATTTACCCGTGAAAATCCGGATTATTACATCAACAAGCTCAGAACAACAATAATGCACCAGAAAATCAAATTAGAGCAGGTTTGAGATATGAAAAGTTATACCAGTTCTGGTGTGACAACGTAAGTCTCTTCTGCAGATGTAAATACCTCAAATACACATACTCAAGCCTTGCTTTGACCCCAGAAGCAACCACAGCAATTTTGGACCTCCAAGACCTCCTCCTTATACCAGAAAAACTGAGTTGTGTTCTTCACCGTGATTACACCATCTTCATGTTGAATTAAGAGAAGAAATGTTGCTCAAATCATCGAGAAAACTCTCTGAAATCATTGTTAACTTTAAGTTCTCGAGACCTTACCTACATCCTTAATGGTATCTCGGTTAATTCAGTTGGCAGAGACAATTTAAATCCCTTGTATGAAGGTACATTGTATCAACTGGGCTGAGAATTACTAAGTCTCTTGTATGCACAATAAGTGTCAAGTTGAAGGGCATTTCTGGAAGTCTATATACAATTGTGGTCACAAGGCTGTACAATGAATATTCAAATGACATGTGCACAGTGGCCCTTCAGAGAGAGTGTGATATCAGCCTTGCTTTGTCTCTAAGCAAAGAAATTACAAAAATAAGTCTGCTATATGTATATTTGTGAGCTATAAAGGAATAAGTGATTCAAAGCTACTGGTGTGCTATCCAAAAAGGGGTATTATAGTCTTATCATCAAGAAAATATCTGAATATGTCCTATCAAATGATTGGTAAGGGGTAACACATTCTTATCCATACTATGGTAGCAAATTCAGCATATAAATATACTGTTATAGAGCAACAGCAGGGTGTGCACAAGAGAGAACCTAAAATGAGCCTTTGAGTTGAAAAAGAGTAAGATTACTGAAATACCATTACTGAGACCACATATTACTTAAACCAAAACTGTTTTACAGTAGCCTCACGTAAATGCAGATCAGCCCTTGTATAAACTTTGTAATGTAATGTAGTATCCAAGACAATTATAACAAGATTGCTCCACAAATAGAAATACTAATATACCCTTGTGTAACATTTATCATGCTTCAAAGCCTTTAGACTTTAGAACTCAAAGACAAACCTCAAGACAGGTGAAACCATTTAATCTCAAGACTAGTATTTGTCATTCAAAGAGCAAACCACATCAACACTAAAGAAAAAGGATATTGCTAACAATAAGCAATTTTAGGGCACAAAGTATACATTTACTCTCAACTGGTGAAATCTCTGTAGAGTATAATATTTCTATATACAACCGTGTGGCCACATATAAAATAGAGGGTTGTATTAGAGAGCAATTGTACAGATTATCGAGGGGAATGTGGTTAAAGCCGAAAGCTAACAAGTCATCTTAATGGAAATCCAACCTAGTTAACTGGAGACCAAGATCCAGGTTCAAAAGGACAACAGAAATTCTGAATGACTCATCAGAAGCACTGGGAAGATATATATCTTCTGTCAATTTCTACGATGAGACAGTGTTACCTACAACAAAGATTAGGATAAGCTACGCTTTTAATAACTCTTATACCTTGGACATTGAAGTGGAGTATGGTAGGATACTCTTAATAAGATGTCACTTATATGAGTTTAAAGTGTGGCCACTTCTATGGGAACTATAAAGGCTAAGTTTTCTGGAGCACTCATGAATACTAGGAGTTGTTCAGGGCCAAAACGAACACAACAATGAGAACCAACCCAGTGAGGAAGGGCATTGTGCATTTATTATTGTCTTGGTTTACATCAACGACTGAATAGTTCAAGAGATCACGTTCATTGGTTAGCTAGTAAATCCGATAATAATAAACTAGGGAAGGTTTAAGGGCTAAAAGTTACCTATCTTGATGCAGTAACTTTCCATCTATATTCTCTCTAGTGTCTGTATGATCATCTTTTACATTTAAGCAACCAATTTCCATTCATGTGGGGGATTATTAGAATTTGTGAATGAAAATTGTTTCATCAGTCATCAACTGATGCCTGAACATTTGTGATCACTGGTTGGTTGTGGGATGAAAAGATGCAACTCAAAACCAATAGACATAACCTATTTAATGTGAATCATTGCCACTTATTGCAGTGGGTGTATCTGGTGATGAACAGACATATATAAATGGTTGTGTCCAGTGATGAAGAGATACATATAAATGGTTGTGTTCAGTGATGAAGAGACACTCCCAATCTAAAAAGGCACTTATATTTCTATAAATACTCCCTTGGGCTGCCATTTGCAATTCGTCCAATTCATTTTATTCTCTCCCTCTAGAGACTTGAACCCAA
Organism: Cornus kousa; assembly: GCA_025631255.1. Lineage (NCBI taxonomy): Eukaryota > Viridiplantae > Streptophyta > Magnoliopsida > Cornales > Cornaceae > Cornus > Cornus kousa. Next base: position 9,533 of record JAOTQH010250004.1, on the reverse strand, counting down.
CCCAAATAGGTTTAAACCATAAGTCAAGTGGTCTGAGCCACTTAGACCCTAATCCAATTTCATTCAGCCATATTAAGATTGGTTCAAACCATTTAGTTCAAATTGCACTCAATTTAGCATTTATATAGTATAAATACATTTTTGAGTTAGAGAGAGTATTACAAAAAGTAGGTTCATTGTATCCACGAGTTTGTAGTGCTGGTACTGGTGGATGTAAACCATTGTATCCTGGGAGATAAGCGACACATAGTTCGTCAGCACTATGCGGGGCGTAAATTGTCTTAAGGACATAATATTCAATACTAGACTCAGTCCAGGTTCTTTATTTATTATTATTATTTTATTATTTTAATTTGTATGTTTAATTAAATATCGAGTTGCATATTTAATTAATTATTTTTTAGCATATTATTAATTATCCCATGACATATTAGTATAAAGTTAGTTATATCTTAAATATCATTTGAAACATGTATTTTTCTAACAAATACAACATGGGTACGTCAAATAAATAAAAATATGATATATTATTACATATAAAAATATTTTTACTTATTTTATCCATACAATCACGAATGAAATTACTAATTTGGAGCTTATAGCAAGATATTTGTTATTTTATTTTTTAAAATTTATATTATTTTTCTAATTAACTCATAATATATTTTAATTACATTGAATATCATTTTTCTAAAAGAAAATAATAATAATAATAAAACAATCCTACTATGTCTTAAAAGTGTTCAAAATATGTTTTTGCCGTGTCAAAAAAACTAAAATATTTAAATTTCAAGAGGCTTACTCGTGTTCTATACAAATTCGAATCCGAATCGTGTGGAGTATCGTTTGACAATGTTACTGCATCCTTTAGGTGGAACATGGGTGCTTTTTAGCTATAGAGATGAAGGCCAAACATGCAATAATACCATACCCGAAGCATAAATAGTTCAAATAAAGCATCATATGCTAATCAGTTCTATGGTTACATTACATACACATGGAATATTATGAGATCCTCTCCTCTAAACGATAGGTCCAAATATTGATCCAATAAGTGTAATACTATCACGTCACCAATTTAACAAAAACCTGAAAATGTGACATTTACAATTGATGATGTGGATCCATTAAATCTATGATCAGATCTCTCTTTATGCGTGTGTGTGTGTATTTCCTTGCAACAACACAAACAAAGGAAAGAAAGGAGACACTAACGTGCATCACCAGCAACATCTTGTTCAATCAGCCGAGCGATAAAAAAAATAATCAAATCTAAATTGTAGGATAAATTAAAAAAATATATAGAAAAAATCAAATCAAATTTCATTTCACCTTTTGATAGCATGGGTCACCTAATTACCAGAGAAACGAAAGGGTTAAGTGCAAAAAACCCCCATCTACTATTCATATGGTGCATAATAGTCTCTTTAGTAAAAAAAAACCCTATAGCCCCCTAAAGACTTAAAATGACGATAATACCCTCATTTCAATAAAATAAAATAAAATAAAATAATAAGTTTAAATACAAATTATGTAAAATGACCATTTTTCCCTTTATCATCTACATTCGCTGTTACGTCTTGTATGGCTTTGGCAGTATTTTTGTTTCCTTTAGCAGCTATTACTTGGGAGGATGTATTTTGGAGGAGCTTCAATTAGGTAAAAAGATCTAAAAGCTTAAAAAAATATGCTACCCCAATCTTGATTCCGGATTGACAAAAAAATTAAGAATCTTTTATGCTGCCTTGTTATATTGAGGGGAGAATCCATTTTTTGACTTCTCTTTAGGCATTAGCTACAAAATCATGGAAAAACTAACAATAAATAACATATCCTTCTGGATGCAGGTTCATCATCAACTCTGATTTCACGCAAAACCTATACTTATATAATATATCTATACACACACACACACACACATATATATGTTTATTTCTTCCTTCAATTGTTAATTTTTGGCAATAATTATGTCTATTTTTTCCTTTCAATTCTTGGTAATAAGTTTCCAATCTGAGATCACGTATATTTCTTCCTCTGATTTCAATTTTTTTGCCATCTAATTTGTTCCTTTCTTTAGTTTTATTTTTGGTAACTCAGATTTTTCTATTAATAACATTGTAAAGAGAGAAAGCAAATCTGGTATTGACAACTGTATGAATCCATGAATATGGAAGGAATCGGAAAAGAGAATATAGAGATACATCGGCAAATATGAAAATAGTCGGAAACTCACTGACCTCTTCTTCTTTTTCAAACTTCGCTCCAACCACGGTGTCCTCGGCCACTGAAACATCGGCTCCTTCTCTGTCCCCGTCAAAGAACTCCTCGCCGGTACCCACCACCACTCCCTTTCTCTCATCTCAAAACTCAACCCCGCTACTGGTTAAACCTCCACCAGCCTCCTCCATCGAACCATCGACTACCACCTCTGGCCTGCCACCAAACCGCCCCCCTCGCTCCCACCACCCCTCCATCTCTCTCGTCTCCAAATTCCAAATTCCTGAGATCCAAATTCCAAATTCCAAATTCCAAATTCTTAATTATGGAACTTGTAAATGTGGTTCGTAGCACCATTGTAATATATCATGAGTGTTTGAAGTAAATAATTGACAATTACTTCTTGTGCTCGTGATAAACAGCAATGGGGGCGTGGAAAAAGAGAGGGGTTTGGGTTCTGATCATCTTCCCTAAAAACTAATTAAGGTAACATTTACTCATTCCTTTAAATACAATATATTCCTTTAAATACAAATCTAATTGCATTAATATATTATATAAGGGTAAAATAGGAAGATAAAAGGGTAAAATAGGATTTTTAAATTTATTTTATGTTAATTTTGACCAAAAAGTGGTAGAGGGGCTTATTTGCACATTTTTTAAATTTTATGGACTAAAATGCACATTTTCAAAAAGTAAAGACTACTTATGCACAAACCCTGTATATCAGAGGGGGTTTTTACACTTAACTCATCAATTAATTTAAATTAAACCAAATAAAAACAAATAAATAAAGCAAATAATAATATAATTAAATATAAAAGCAAATAATTAAATAGCCACATAATTAAACAGAAATACAATTAAAATACTTAAATAGATCTCCAGAAATTAGGGGAATTACAAAGTCAAAAGATATTTTAGTCATTTTATCACTTGTCATATCATCAAGGGGTGTCTTTGTCAAAAGAAGCAAATCTTAAGGGGTATCATTGTCCAAAAATAGGTCAACTTCTATATAGGTGTCCTTATGGCAAACCTAAAGGTGTGTCATTCTACTTTACCCTAAAATAAATTAATTAATTAAAAAAAAAATGAGGTCTTCAATGATACTGATTTTGTAATATGGATTTTACCAAATATTGACAGAAAACTCGGAAAAGCTCACAAACACTAAAATAACATAAAATTTTAATGATAAAATCTTAAGTGATACAAATTTCATTTGTTTGATAATAGTCAAATGATAATAATGATAAAATTTTTAAGTGGTATTACATTTGAGTTTGATTCAATAGTTTATCTAATTAAGTATATTTTATAACGTAATTTAAATCATGAATGAATTAAGCATTTATTTAAGTTGTTGTTTGATTACTCAATTCAGCACTTAATTGTAAATGTATTAAGTGCTTATTCATAATACACTTTGAGTATAGCTGAAAATGGTAAGGGTCACTTAAAATTGGGTAAAATTTTAAATGACAGAGAGATCACTTAAAATTCAAAAAAAAATTATTTTTTAATTACCACTTAAAATTTCAGCACTTTTTTCGTACTTAATTTTCACTTTTATTAAACAACACCTTATTATCAAAACTAAACACTTAGAATTATGGAAAAGTATTAAAAAAAAATTTTACAAAAATATAATATCAGTTAAATTTCAACTCTTAAGATTTTCATAGCTTAATTTCAGTTTTATCAAATTGATTCATTAGTGGGATTAAAACAAAATAATAATAATAAAGTTGTTCTTTTTGAAGCTGCTATAACATAGACTCCTTCCTTGATTAACTTAAACATTTTTGTCTACAAAACGTAAGTACCCCCTTTTTTAAAATAAAAAAAAAAAAAAAAAAAAATGAACACAGTACTTGATGCGTTGGGTTTATGTACCAAGCGAAAATTAGTTGATTTGATAGCATTTTCCCTGTTCTGATTAAGATGGTTCAGCTGATAAATCCTCTCCCTTGGGTATGAAAGATTGCAAGGTACACACGCCAAATACCTCTCCAAAATTGAAATGATCTTAGCAATTTGAGTCGGATCATCAAGGTGTTCAAGATGAACCCTATAGTTGCCGCGAACATATAGAATAATCATTATGATTTTCCCAAGATAATAAGAAAGAAAGACTTAAAATATAGGAGATCAACTACCGGTGAAGAACAGAGGATGTGTCGGCATAAAAAGATTTAAAATATGGGAAATCAACTACCAGTGAAGAACAGAGGATGCGTCGCTAGAAAAACATAGAAGCAGCAGTAATCGTCGTCAGAGAAGATAGAGACATGGGAGAATAGAAAATCAGACCCAATTAGGGTTTTAGATAAGTCGCAAGTGCAAAACAGAGAAGGAAATCAAATACATATAAAAGATTTCCACTCATTAGGAATTGCAATTTAACCAGCCCCACACCCCCCCTTTTTTACGATTTTGGGAGATCATTTTGCTTATTTGGGCGGGAATAGTTTGATACAATAAAAATCCATGCGAGGGCGGAAGAAGTCGTCCCGCCTCGTTTAGATAGACAAATTATTTAAGTACCTTTATTTTATTAATATATATATATTTCTCATTATATATTAAGTACTCTATATAACAATATTAAAATAATAAATAAATTTTATTAAAACGAAAGTTACAATGGTGAATAATTGAAGATGAGGAGAAAGAAAAAAAGAATAACAAATCCATTTCAACAATAATTAAATTATGATCTTAAATGAGGCAGGACGGGTACTCGCGAGATAAAAATGTTAAACGGTTACGGGAATAGAGTGAAAAATTCTCCCGTTTTTGTAATCTTAAGTGAGAACAAAAGAGGAATTTTTAAACGGTTGCGGGGGCGGGGAAGGATACACCCGCTTAAACCCGTCCCGTTACCAACCCTAGCACTCATACTTGTAACAGTTCCCAAAGGTAGTAAGCAGATAATTCAGCACGAAAATCAAGGGGTGTCTCGATTCAGACGTCTAATCAAAGAACGCAAAGTTATAACCTAAGTAGTAAGTAAGATATGCGATCCTGATAAAAAAAAATAGATGAGCTATTTTCACTAACATCTCTAAACGAAACCAATGCTAGTAAAAAGGGAGGCAAGATATTTGGACTCAAAATAGTTTCAACCACACACATAAAGTCTGCCATACCACGCGTCTTCCGAGTTCTAGTCCAGTCAGATCGATCCTACATACTCAGTGTCAGAAGTTCAAAGTCCAGCTTGATCTAGAGCCTACAAGCCATTTCAACAATCTACCAAGGACTTGAACGAGACTAGTATACCATTTTGATAAAAAAAAATCAAGTAGTAGTCTTCTTCTAGAAGCAGTTCACCCAGTAGCGTTCCGAAGATGCCATCGTTCATTAAAGAAATCATTTGAAGCACATCCATCAAATTAAACGTGAAGCATTAAATGTCGCAATCACTTCGAATGAGACCAACACTATTACGCATTTATTGTGGAAGACCATGCGCATAAACTATGTAGTTGTCCAAAATATGTTAGTCCACAAGGCTCACATAGCTTGATTAAATAGTCAATGAATTACACCACATCATCAACAATGACTACATAGCTTGGTCAAATAGTCAACAGACTACGCCACATCAGCAACGATGACCCACAAATCAAACGGTCAACGGTCAAAGATACGTGCCATTTACCACATTATCACTATACCTCGAACAGAAGAGCGAAGACTTAAAGACCTAAGTTGGGAGCAGGACTCGGGATTACCTGGGATCCGAGAGTTACTTGGTTTGGTGGCTGAAGTCCAGGGCTCGTCAAGTTGACCATCGACCTGACTTGAAGAGAGAGAAATACCATTTTGACGCTCGAAATTATCAACCTCATTTTAATATAGCTTTATGATTATTTGAGATATTTCTCTCTTTTAATTATTATAATAATTAATATGTGATGTCATCCAATGACATCATCCAACCTCTCACCAGACCTATATAAGGAAGTGTACCAAGGTCAAGAGGGGTAAAGCAAATAGGGGAGGAAAACACCTCCTAGACATTGAGAGCTCTAAGCCTTTCTCTCATTAGTTGTCTTCACAACCCTTAAACATTTACCAAGGGAGTCAATGGTGTTTAGTACCCTGCCATCCTCTTTCTCTCTCTCTCTCTCTCTCAAGTTTGCTTGGGCTTCCACCTCTCTTAGTCCACCTCGGATTCTATTATGTTATCTAGATCACTCAGATTTGTGTATGATATCACCATTTATATGTATTTTATTGTATTACGAAAACGAACCCCTACAAACTACTATTAACACTCTACACCTCTCGGTTAGAGCTACCACTGTCCTCGTAATGTTCCAGTTATTCTATCAGAGTTCATCCAAATCGTCCCTCCCCGAGATATCCAAGTTGTTCATGGGAGATTGATCCAACGATCCTCCTGCTTTGTTTTGCCTATAAATAAGACCTTTATATGTTCATTCTAAGGGTCCCTGACCAAATATACGTGACATTCATTTCATCATTTCAACCATAAATGATTTCATTACTACTTTCAATTATGTTTTAAAGTTATTTCTGGCGGTCATGCCATCTTAAGGTCCTTCCTTGCACTTCAATTAATGAACTTACTTTCCATGCGTTTACCGCATTCCTTTACTACATTACTTTATATGCTTTCTTAACTGCTTTACTTTACTTTGATCGCCTTTTATGCATTCCCTATACTGTATTCATTACTTCTTTACCTTGATCGCATTTACCACATTCCCCTTCACCACTTTCGTTCATTTCCTGCAAGGATTCGTCCAGGGTGCCCCTCAGTTATAACCGGGATTGGGTTCGTGAGGTAAAGATCCGTGATTGAATGTCACTCACTAATTCATAGTGTCCGACGAGTGATTGTTTGTCTTTGATGCCAAATGATACCTTATTTTCGTCCCCTGTCCACGTAAATAGAAAATTCCAAAAACAAACCAACCAACGAGTGATTCCTAGAGTAAGGCTATAGAGAGAAAGGACCTTCGGGAGGACCATTTTCTACTCCCAGTATTCACAGCCACGGCCATACGACATCAGAAACTTTGCTTGGCTATAGAGCGGGTGGACTCTCATCCATACCCACTACAAGAGCACCGGACTGACTACGGTTTTGGCACACCCGCGCATAAGCCCTATGCCGAGGTTGACACATAACCCTCAGCCAAACAGCGGTCCACCACCACGCCTTTTGGCTAAACATTTTTTGACAGGCCTAGTGGGACCATTTGTTGCTAAGAACTAACTTTTTCGAACTAGTTCGGCCAAGTAGTATATGCTCATGATTCATTCATAAACAACATTACTAAGATCATTTTTAAACTCAAGAATAATGGTCGTTCAATAGTACAATGACCATTTATATCCCAAGGAACAAGGCCAAAAGATGGCTCCATTAAATAACAATCAATTTAAGTTGGGATATTTAGATGACATGGCATCTCGAGTTCAAGGACACGTGGGATGGTAACAGTTGTTCATGAACTAATTGAATGAATGGACCAATTTTTTGTGATGTTTACTATAATACCCCTAATTTTTAAAGGATTAATTTTTTTTCAAAGGATTTATTTTATTTTATTTTATTGCTTTATTTGATTGATTGGTTATTTGTGTTTGTTCAATTATTATTGTGCTAACTGTTTTATTATTTAATTATTTATTTATTTAATGTTATTTAATTGTTTAATTTATTATGTGGATTTAAATTGTAAATTCATTTATAATGTAATCTATTTGTTATGTGTTAATTTATTGTAGTATAATATGTAATATTATTATTATTATTATAACTATTATATTTTATTTAGTTGTCTAACTTGTATCGAGATTAGGGTTATATATCTATTATAGTGTCTTGGGTATATGTATATATATATATATATATATATATGCTAGTTACTTTAAGAGTATTTTTGGTATGTGTAAACAAAGAGAGTAATTGTGAGGGTTTGAGAGAGAATTGAACCAAGACCAAGAGAGAAAGAAGGAGGTTGTGCTTTGTAATGACCCTCACCCTAGCCAGACACAATATTGTCTGCTTTTGGCTCCCTCGGATCAGAGACTTCTCAGGGGTCACCCATCCTTGTACTACTTCAGGTTAAACACGCTTAACTCCGGAGTTCTGGTAAGTTCACGGCCATCACAGTTTTAAAATGTGTTGTGTCATAGAAGGATATTTAATCTACATATAACACTCACGACATCCACACCCAAGCGAGGTGAGATTGTGCACCTGTAGCTCGCCCAGTGTGTTAGCCTACCGGTGCCATCTGCACACGCTCACACACACCTGCCCACAAGGTCACCACAATCACCACCCTTTGCGGACCAATGTCCTTGTTGGCCACACTTCCGGTTGGGTCAGGCTTTGATACCATTTGTAACGACCCACTCCACCACATGGTATGATATTATATGCTTTAAGCCCCAACTCGCACAGTTTTGTTTTTGAGCTTTACCCCGAAAGATCTCATACCAATTGGAGAAAACATCACCACATATAAGCACTTCACATTCCCTTACCTAGACAATGTGGGATTGTACACCCGTAACTCGCCCAGTGTGGTAGCCTGCAAATGCCTCACACCCGTCCACAACACACCCGCCCATAAAATAGCCACAATTACCCCCCTTTGGGGCCAATGTCCCCGTTGGCCACACTTCTGACTGGGTCAGACTCTGATATCATTTGTAACGACCCTCACCCTAGCCAGACACAATATTGTTCACTTTTGGCTCCCCCAAACCAAAGACTTCACAGAGGGTCACCCATCTTGGTACTACTACAGGTTAAACAGGCTTAACTCTGAAGTTCTGGTATGTTCACAGCCATCACGATTTTAAAACGCGTGCGTCATAGAAAGGTGTTAAATATACATATAGCACTTACCCCATCCACACTTAGGCGTTGTGAGATTGTGCACTTGTAACTCACCCAGTATGGTAGTCTATCGGTGCCACCTGCACAATGCATTTTAAAACTGCGATGGCCGTGAACCTACCAGAACTCCGGAGTTAAGCATGTTTAAGTGGAGGTAACCCTGTTTGCTGTCGGGCATCATTTGAAAGTTCTCTTCAAAAAAAAAATTTGAGTAAAAAAAGTTGGGGAAAGAATTTGAATCTCCTTTGGACCATGTTCAATTTCATGGAATTGGTGTTTTGAAATTGAAATGGAAAAAAAATTAGTTCAAATTTAAACTAATATTTTTCCAATTTCAAATTTAATTTCAAGACATCAATTCCATTCAACCCTACATGGCATTAATAAATTCTCTTGAAAATCCAATAATAGGGATATACCC
>JAOTQH010249993.1:0-11974 GCA_025631255.1 Cornus kousa | reverse complement strand
TTAGAGTCATGTTATCTAATTTTGCTTTCGCATTTCGGATCCGTTACCGGATCATCCTTTCGGTTCATCACTGACGCCCTGGCCTAAAAACCAGGGTCGTCACAGGTATCTTGACTTTATGAAGGTAACAAGTTTTATGTATTGTAGCCTGCTTTTATTGAAGTAGACAATATGTGAAATGGACAATTGTCTCTGTTCCCTTAATAGTTGAAAATTTGGCAAGGGTCTTCTTAATTCCGGCACCTTACCATTAAATGCATCACGAGAAATGCTTCAGCTGCACAACAGTTTGAAAATGATCAAGAAACTTAACCGGAACGCCCTTAGTACGACCTGAAGGATTGCCCATGAGGATTCTAATGAATTTAACGACAGACAAGAAAGATGTGCCTGATGAAAATCAGAAACTTCTTTTATAGGAAAAAATCTTCACTTATTCAAAGAATAATATGTAACTTGCCTATTAACTGGCTAAGGCACCGAGACATTTGCATAACACCAACCATGGTACAGGCAAGTCGTGTAACACTATTATGCTAAAGAGATGCAACTTTCACATCTTTTTTTCCTCATTTATTGTTATTTCCAGTAATTATTGGAACTTTATTATTGGTATTCTAATTTTTTCTTATGGATCATATGATGTTGAATGTCAATCACATTATACTTAGATTTTTGTCTCTTTAATTATTTATTTTGGGGAGGTTGGATTTGTTGTCTAATGACCCTCACTTCATTAGGGTCAGAATTTGATTATGAAGAAAAGATATTCCAGAATTTGTTCAAAGCATCAAAGAGCGATAGAGCAAGAAAGTAAATTAGACCGGTTATTCACAAGCTATGTACTGAACTATTACACGATCATGAGCATTCTAGATAGTTTTTGAAGCTTCAAGAATAATAATCATTAGTCATATAATTCTTTCTAACATCTTCAAAACTCGCTTGTTGCTAAGGGTTGAGTTGCCAATTTTTCTCCCCATTCCAAGGCAAGCTCGAAGAGTAACATACATGTGAGGGTTTGAGTTCTGATAGGGGGACCCATTGATTCCCAAACACATATAAGGGTTTGAGTTCTGATAGGGACACCTATTGATTCTGAAACCCTGATAAAAGGCTGTGAAGGGTCTTTCACTCCGTTCCACTTGTCCTTGTCAAGCAGTTGAATTCATATGGGTGCTTACCCTATGTGCATGGGAAACTCACTCCAATATTTGTATTGTTGATAGGAGGCTTGGTCCACAATGAACCTAAAATCAATTATATAAATAACCAATATCAATGTTACTTTTATACGGTAAACAAAATTAATAATATTGAGATCTTAATTGATTTTATGAACTCAAATCCTTTTTACTAGATTATTTTTCTACAAGTGTACGTACACATAGATCAAAGATACAATATGGTTGATTATAAAAGGCTAAGTAGTGATATTTGCTAGCTTGGTTCGATAGAATTTCATAGGTATGAAAATACTCAGTGGGATCAAACCAGAGACGAAACTCTTGCGCCCTTCTGCCATTATCACTTGCAAATACATTGTTACCTAGGAATTTAAAGTCAAGCTCATTGTGATAATTACTTGCCTAGTGATTAGTTGGCACGAAAATTAATTGCAATGATAGAATAACAATCATATAAGGTAACAGAAAAATATATGCATTAAAAATAATCAAAAGAACAACAATAATAATTTATTTATTTATTTATTTTTTACCCTGGCAAACAAAAGAGCCAAACAGCACTTACAGAGATAAAAACAAACAAACACATACACAGTCCACCATTAAAGATACAACAACTAAGTTGTGGACTAAGAATACTGAAAGAGACGTATTCCCCACGCTGATGGAACAAGACCATCATAAATGTTGACTGTTGAGAAACTGTTTGACCACCCTTGATCCACATAAGATATAATAAACCCCACTTTTCTAAGGCAGTCATGGCAGACGTTTTGTTCAGCTGTAACCAAATAGGGAATAACATAGGTGTTGACATATAAGTCACAATTGGACACCACAGAGTACAACGCAATACTCGATGATGACGTTGGCCATACGAATGGTTGACAGAAGATATGGAGAATAAATCGGTGAAACACCATCCCCAGAATTTTGCAAGAAATCCTAATCCATCATTAAAAAGTCTGTCGCACCAGATATTGCTTAGCCTGACAACAATTTAGGCAACACCCAACTATGACCCATAGTCAGGGGCAGCCGAAGAAAACTTAGCACTGGCCAAAGCAACAAGATAGAGAAGCAAATCGGCGGCAGAACATCGACCAAAGCACATAAACCCGATACGAGCTGCAAAAGGATGATATGAAGATTTTGGGACCCAAAATAAAGCAAAGAAAGTACCACAAGAACTTGAAACGTCTTTCACCTAAAGCAGACCCACCAGATGACAAAACCCGACAACACCCTCCATGGCCACAGACATAAGTGTATCATTTACAAATGATTTGCCCACCATAGAGACCGATAGATAGGAGACTCGATGATGGATGAAGGAAAAGGCAATCAAGCATAACAAGGATGCCCCAAAATAACACAGAAAATATTAGTACAAAAAGGAAAATCAAGAGAACCAACACAATACCTGGATCAAAAGGAAAAAATAGCGAATATAGAGCGAGATTCCATTCACCAGTTAAACCACACAATTCGACACTCTGTAACACCCAGGAGCTCATCTGCCCCACCCAGTCATAGTAACTTTGAACTCTTTGCCGCACATGTAGCCCGCACACAAATCTCCATGTCGAAGCGTCTAGAGAACGTAACAATCGCTTCATTTCCACCCTATCGAAAACCAACATCACCGACAAAAAAATTCAAACTGTCAGCCAATCCACTGCCCGTTGATGACCCATGCCAATCTGTCAGACTTCCAACGCCAACCAATTCAGCTTAAAACCTAACAGGCCATTTGGATACCATAGTAACTCGCCGTTGGCTAAGAAATCATCACGCCTTATCACCCAAAAACAACCACAACCCAATAAACACATACTAAAGCATATAACAGGCAGATCTCTAAAACTTGAAGATCCTACACACCAAATAATCCTCTAAAGCAAGGTTAAAAAAGAGATTTAACACTGAACTTTACAACGCACACCCAACCAACCAAGAACAGCCGGCCTTAGGATCAGCCATGATCGGAGGAACCGATCTTGCAAACTCTTGATGGAAATGAGAGAACGTCTGCACGAAAAGAACCTCTACGGCGGCGAGGAAACCCTATACCCGTTAGGAAACCCTAATGATAGGAAAAAGTTCCAGAGAGAGAAAGGACACATGGCTTAGTTCTCTAGCAGCAATAATAATTAATTATATCTAATTAATGAAAATCAAACCCATATGCATATGTTTTTTTACATAAAAGTTGTGACAACTCCTTTTGACTTCTTGCTTGGTATCTTCATCCTCATTCCAAAATATCTCGAGCCATAATCTTACTTGGAGCTAAATCCTGCTCCTGTATGGTTCAATAAATTTCAGAGTTGGATATGTGACGACCCTAGTTTTTCAAGTCAGTGCGTCTTGTGAAAGAACCGAAGTTCAACCCGAAGTTTGACCCAATAACAGATCTAAATGTGGAAGCGAAAACATAATCAAGGTCTCTAGGGATGTACATTGCCCTTAAGACACCTAAGCGACCTTCCATGAAGCCACGAAACACAACGAGAACGAATGCAGAAGAAAAAGGGTAAAAAAAGACTAAATAAGGCCACAAGGGCAAAATGGTCATTTCACCCAGAAACAAAGTCTCTAGAGATGTACGTCATCCCTAAAAGACAAGCGTAACTTCCTATGAAGTCACGAGACTCAAAGAGACGAAGTGCGGAGTGATGTTTTAATAAAAATGGACAAGTTTAGCCCCAAGGGGCAAATTGGTAATTTTACAAAAAGATTCGGGTGCTATTGAGCACACCATTGGATAGACAATGAAAATTAATAAAGTTAGACTCAAGAATCACCTAATTCGGAGTGCTAGAGTATGAATAATGCTACAATGCTAACGCATGAACAATACTGCGGTGCTACAGTGATACAGTGCTATAGTGTTATGTAATGAGTACCTACATAAGGTGGTAAGCATTGTGTTGCTAGTAACAGTGGCATGTGGTTGCCTGTGGACATCCGATGTCAAAGGCGATAAGGTTTGTGAGCCGGCATTCTTGCGGGTTTTTATGAAGTGTTCTTCAAGGAAAGTGAACGGTTGTGGATCTTCTTCTTAAAGAGGTTAGATTTCAAGAACGAAATCCTTTTAAGGATGGTAGATTCTAATGTCTCAAATTTTTTCTAATTTTTCTATTATTTATTTTTTGTACATCGTTTGGCGTGCCACGCGAGCCCTGGGGCTGTTTAGGTTATTTTCTTGACCCAAGAGTTTAGGTTATGCCAATTACAAATAATGGGATTATTTTTAGAGTTTTTTAAATTCGGGAAAACTTTCGGGCTCGGGAACTTCTCCCGGTTTTTCCATTTTTGGGGAGGGGCGTTATTGGTATTTTAGATGCATATATATATATATACATATATCTAGACATTGGGAAGATATTTTGGGGATGTTGCGACGACCGAAGTTTTTCAACCCGGTGCGTCAGTGATGAACCGAAAGTTGACCTGGTAACGGATTCGAAATGTGGAAGCGAAAGAAGCAAAATTGCCACTAGAGATGTCCGTCATCTCTGAGGCACCAAAATGACTCCCCATGAAGCCTCGGAACTCAAAGAAATAATCAAAAGCGAAAGCTAACATGAAAAGGGTGAAATGGTACCCTATGGCACCAATGATAACCAAAGGAACAAGATATAGTTTAAACTAGACCAGGTGCGCCATTAAATGGCTTGAACAAGATAAACAAGGTCTTGTGGGAACAATCAAATGGAGTTAACTTGTATAGGCAACAAACCAAACAAAACCCACAAGGTAGCATCATTTCGGTCGTTCAAAATAATGCTTTGGTCGACTAAAGTGAGCAAAGAAAAAGAAAGGAATGAGCTTTCATTTTCGTCAACTGAAATGACAAACCGGTCGACCGATTTGTGGCTCATAATAGAAAATGGCTACTAGAATTGGACTTTACTGTTTAATTGCAATTTAAAATATGTGCCGGTCGACTGAAACAAGCCACTAGTCAACTGAAACAGGTCAAAAATGTGAAGAATGAACCTTCCATGCACCAAAATTGAAAAGAGACTTTCAGTCTCATTTGAATCCCCCATAACATGATTAATTTAAATTATATGCTATTGTGTGATGATGTGAACATACACGCAAGTGTGAAATGGCATGTTAAACATGCTACAATGGCCTATAGCCTTATTACAATTCATTTACAACATTTGACATGTCAAACCTCCAAGTTAGAAAAATTACATTTCATAGGCAAAACTCAAACATGCTAACACTTGCATGTGAACTAGAATGCATCAAAAGAAACTTCAATTCTGCAAATCACCCAAGGTAAGTGCAAATCTCCAATCTTGAATTCTTGTACCTGAACAATACCCCCAGTAACTTTGGGTGACTAACAAGTTTACTCGTAGAGAATGAGCATGCATCGACTCGATTTTTTTCAGATTTTTAGACTAACATGAAAAAGTTCAAAAGGATTGTGTCACCTAATGTCTATGTCAAGGGTGAGATTTAGGGAGCATCCTAAGCTACCTAAGATAATTTATAGCATAAAACACAACATTCATGCAATTTAAATAACATAGGAGCATGCTATACATAGCAACAAGATATAGATTCTCAAAGTAATCAACTTGAAATCAAAAATGTGTAAACGACTAAATATAACTATTTAGCATAATTAGAATTTCTAATACCACATATCAAGACATAGTAATCAACTTGAAATCTAAAAGTGTGTAATCAATTGAGGTGGGTCATGCCGCCTAACGTCTATATTCCAAATGAATCTATAGGATCATTCCTAAGTCACATTTGAACAATATAGCATAGATGTACATAACAACATCAAAATTTATAATGATTCATTAAAAATCATAAAACATTAATGGACTTAACAACATTAAAAGCATGCTATGATTCATTCAAAATCATAATACATAAATGTACTTAACAACATTAAATCGCTAATAACCAAAACCACAAGTCACAATTAAACATTGGTTGTCAACTTGGAATTGAATGCGAAGACAAAAAAAAAAGTGGAATACTTGGACATCACGCTCGGAATTCTGCCGAGACCTTAATGGTTATTCCGGGCACTAATCTGCTAGGAAGACCACCCTAGTGCGCACTATCTCAAATGGGGAGAACTCATACCTCCCACACTGAGCCAACTCTAGCCATATCACAGTAACAATGTCCCAAGTGACTCTAAAATAAATAAGTTAACAACTTATATACGTATTAAATGTACACGAAACTACTTTCATGCACAAGTACATTGAAACACTACAAGAAAATAGGTCTTTAGTGACAGTCAAATCCGTCACCAAAAGCCCTAAAACCGTCACTAAAAATCAAAATCGTCCGTCACTAGTTAGAGCGTCGCAAAATATTTTTAGTGACAGTAAAAAATGACCGTCACCAAAAATAATGGTCTTTAGTGACGGTATTTACTGTCCTAAATAATCCCATCAGTAAAAGTTATTAGGGACGGGAAGTACTGTCACCAAAAAGTAATGGTCTTTAGTGACGGTATTTACTATCCCAAATAATACCGTCATTAAAAGTTATTAGGGACGGGAAGTACCGTCACAAAAAATAAGGGTCTTTAGTGACGGTATCTACTGTCCCAAATAATCCGTCACGAAAAATTATTAGGGATGGAATGTACCATCACCAATAAGTTATATATTAGGGACAATTTTAGACTGTCACTAATATATAAACTATTCGTGATAGTATTTACCGTCCCTATTACTCCTTTTTTTTTTTCTTTTTTCTTTTTTTGGAGCAGTAGCTATCAAACTGTTTGATACGTTTGTATATTTCCCAACAATGTTTGATGTTTGTATGTTTTTTTTCTTCTCAAGTTCTTTATAAGAAAAAATCAAAACTCTTAATTGAAAATAAGAGAGAATTACTAATTTACTACCCACAAAATCATGCACCATATGACAAGTAAAATATAAAAATAAACTTTAATCATCTTCCAACATATACGTTCAAAAATCAAAGCATCATTAGTTTTAAATACCCAATATAATCTGTAGTTGAAACACAAAAAAGGCTAGATATCAACTAGTCATAAGAAAGCTGTAGTTGAAAGACAAAAAGGGCTAGATATCAACTAGTCATAAGAAAGCTTCATAATTTTGTACCAAAATATTTAGCTCCGGCTATCATATTCATCATTCGATTTGTGGTTGTGGTTGTGGTTGTGGTTGTGGTTGTGGCTATGGTGGTGCTCATGGGTGGTTATGATATCGCCTCCATGGTGGCGGCGGCTGCTGATATTGCCACCATGGTGGTGGTGACTGTTGAAGGTGAAACTCTGGTGGCAATGGATGCTCATACCCGCTTGGTGGGGCTGCTTGTTGTTGGGAATCTGATAAGGATGGCTGATATTGCCACCATGG
This sequence comes from Cornus kousa, assembly GCA_025631255.1. Lineage (NCBI taxonomy): Eukaryota > Viridiplantae > Streptophyta > Magnoliopsida > Cornales > Cornaceae > Cornus > Cornus kousa. The sequence goes on along the minus strand of JAOTQH010249993.1, from coordinate 4,395 downwards.
CGGCAGCAGCTGCTGCTGCTGCTGTTGAAGCATCTTCTCAATTCTTTGCATATATTCCCGCAAGCCTTTTACTTCCTCCTTCAGTTGTGCATTATTTTCCTCAGCAATTTCTTCTCTTTTACGAGAAGCCTCATAAGATGAGAATGCACGTTGACGGCTTAGAATCACGAAACCATGTCTGAACCCACGGGGATATCCTTTCCAGATACCTAGTTGGTTTTGCACTATCTCAACATCATTTCTCACTGGACTGGTACTATCAGAATTTTGACAAATCTGGGAAGTCTTATCCATCATTTCATCCTGCAATTGACATATAAGCCTTGGAATTGAGAATTGAGATACAAAATTAAGGAGAAAAAGACTTGTACTAGAAAAATAGTAAAGGCTAAACTGATCACATTAATAAAATCAAGGTTGGAAGGACTAAAACAAAAGTTTTGTAACTAATCATTTAAAAATATAACAAGTTCCATAAAAATTCATAGTTTCCAGTAACATAACAACACTACATGTCATCTATCTATAGACATAACCGGCACAAAATAAAAATGAAGAGAACTATTTTAACTATACACAAACCCATCAGATTACTGCTCAGAAGGAGAATCAGATGGAAACACTAAGAGCTGCTCTTAGGATAGAAGCACATCTGAGTATGAACACACATACACAACACACATATATATTCATGCCAAAATTGAGCAAAACAGTAATCACCAAAACCCAATATATGCAAACATACAAAAAGACATATTTCAAGAAATCTAAACTTGAATAGAAAACTTTTAGTGCATATTTGCAGAGAGGCACTGGAAATTTTTGAAAACCAAAACATATCCACCTTGAAAAGGCTCAAAATGAGAGAGAATGATAGCAAACCCTTAAATTTTTTTTGAACCCAAAATAGATTCACCTTTAAAAAGTTCAAAATGAGAGAGAATGAAAGCTTACCCTTGAAAAAAAATTTCAACCCAAAACAAGTTCACCTAGAAAAATTTCAATATGAGAGAGAATGAAAACTTACCTTCCAATAATGGCCAAAGTTCTACTTTTCCAATTCCTCAGTTTAGGACACTTTGCTTGTAACTTTATAGCTCAAATACCAATTTGGGGGCTACCACTTTGCTTGTAACTTTTGCTTGTAGCTTTATAGCTTAAATATCAGCAAAATTTAGTTTGAATTATTGCGTGTCAATACAAACTATAAGAGCAAGCATGATGATGGGTCAAAATGAACTAAGAAGAAAGATTTTTTTATACCACTGCATATAAATTTTGATAGATTTCAAAATAGTAGTCATGGCAACTAACATACGAAGAAATACCTCCTCTAGAAGTTCAGGTATGATTTGTAGACACAAATGTCCATGTCAATAATTGACAGGCACAGGAAAGGCTCAAAAATAAAATGCAAGGCCACGGTAACACACGAACGTACACATGCATATAAGTATAAATAACTTTATCATTTTATTTGTTTAACTTTATTTTATCCAGTAATGAAAATAATTTCCCAATTGTTCGCATTATTTGAAGTAAAGAAGTAGGGTGAAACGATCAAATATTATAAATTTTACTAATGTTGTGCCGACTTCATGGAATTGGAATTAGAAAAAAAGCAGCACTTTAAACTTCGAACTAAATTTTCTTCAATTCTAATTCCAATGCACCAATTCATGCAACCAAACATGGCATAAGAGTAATTCCCCTTTATATTTGATGACAATAGAATTCTCTAAAAAAGGGCTCTAATGGGACCAATAAATGACCTATTTGAAGAATAAAATAATATGCACTATAAGAGTGGTGCCATATAAGAGAATTGGCAGTAGTAAAATCGTACTGTTGCTATGCTAAAAAATTGGTGCAATGGTCCCAACAAAAGGAAAAAGACCGGTAAGGCCTACTTAAAATATGGTGGAACCCAGCTACTTCATTTGCAGTGATTTATGTTTTTATTTTTTCCTTTTGCTGGGACCATTGCACCAAGTAATGGTAGATTCTAGACAGATTAAGCATTACGGGAAACTCTCCAAGTATAAGACATATCGGTTAAGTAAATAGAACTTTGTATATCCCAACTAAATATATGTATACAAACAAACACATTAATGGAAGACAAGAAAGGAGACCATTCGAAAAAGTGAGGTCCATGATTGTGATATGGTTTTTATGCCATATCACAATTAGCATGCTTGCACCAAAAGTTTGTTGTAGTGTTTATCATACCGCATTATTATTATTATTATTTTTCATAAGTAGTAAAATTATCAATAATAGGCATATTTTAACTTACGTAGTTCCGCTTAGCTTTCTTATGTACCCATCTAGTTTCTTCCCTATAATGTGTCTCCTTGTACAGGCGAATAGCAGGACCCTCCTGGTGACTTTCAACTTCCCCATCTTCTTCACTTTGCCTTTCTTCACTTTCTTTAACCTGCAACACAAAGTAATAGTTAGCATTGGAAAATATATGGTTTAGATGGATAAAAGATTAAAATTAAATAATTATTGTTTTATATATTACGTACATAACCATCATAACGTCTAACGAAAGACATCGATCCTGAAACATGTGGAATCTCATTCTTTGAACGGTTAGCTTTATATCTTTCACTTATTTTCTGCATAGTAATTCAAAGAATAATAAAAGTTAACAAACCTAAATAGCTAGTGAATCAATGTATTATAATCAATGATTTCAAATATATAGTTAAAACAAGTGGTTAACAATCTAAACCTGAAATTCTGGTGACATCCACCAATCGCACAAGTTTTTCCAAAGATCAGTATGAATACCTACATAAGGATGCAAGCGTGCATTCTCAAAAGAAAGATGCTTGTCAAAATGATTCTTCAATCTATGTCTATATTTTCTCAAACTTTCAGAAACTCCACCAGTTACTCGCTTAAAATCAATTTCATTGGCATGTGCATCCACTGCAAAGATCTCCTTTATAATGAAATTTTATCTTAAGTTAAAAGGAGCCCAATAATTCACACAACAAATAACACAAAAAATATGAAGAAAAAATATGAACATCATTTTGATTTTTTACATAGCTGTTAAGAATATCATTTTGATTTTTTTTTATAATTAAATTTTTTTTGTCTAAGGATATATGATACAACAAAGTGAGACCTATGTGATCTTGATTCTGTATCCTAAAACTAAGGATGTATTAGTCCCAATCTAAATGGACTATGTATTATTTATTTCTATTTTTACAAGGTTTTCTGTTTTCACCACAAGACTAGTAAGGTTCTAACTGGATGGTAAAATTGCAATTCCCTTGTGATATATTCTGTGTAGTCAAATATCTACTCAATCAAACAAGTTCAGATGGTTAAAAATAGATTCAATAAACAGTTAATACCATATAAAGTTATATTTAATTCCAACTTCACTCTAACCATCTTGTTGGTCCAAAGATATACAAAAAAAAAAAAAAAAATGATAAATGAAGCACATAAGCAATCATAAAATTAAAATCATGAGTTTAATAATGTTTGTGCATCAGAGAGATTCCCGAAGACAATCATTAGTTTTTAAAAATAATAAAACATTTAGAGAAATTAAGTAAGATGCAAATAGTGCTTTTCTAAATTTAGGACAATCTGAAAATTCTTTAAACCAAAGGAGTAAGAAATGCCAATTACATGATATGTTGGCAAAAGAAGTTTTGGTGAACTCTAATGATAGAGACATGTCAAATGAAAGAGTTCATGTGTATGGACATTTTCAGGTGTAAAAACTTTTCTGATTGAAAACTTGGGACAAAAAGTTCAGTTACAGATGCATTTTATTTAAGATTGTGCGACACTGAAAATATGAAGAAAAGAAAATAGTTTCTTAAATGAAAACAAAAGATCGTTTTCATTTAGGTGAAAAAAAAAAAAAAGAACTCGTTACCTTAAAATGGTCATAGTAGACCTGTCTCTCAGATTCTGGAATATCCCTCCACGTTTTGAAATTTAGTAGTGTTTCTTTATCTCTCGTGTGGATGCCAACTTTCGCCGTCCATAATTTGTTATTTTTTCCTACGGCTTTAATATACCCCATCCAAAACTCTAACGGAACTAAAACATCTTTTCCATAGAGTCCCTTAGCTTTTTGTAGGGTGACATTCTTTGTTTTTCCATGCCCTTTTTGCCTTGGGTCTAAAAATTTAATTTGTCATCTTAATTAAAACATAGGTATTTTACAAAAGAGCTTATGGTTATTCAATGATGAAACATAATTATCACCTCCACTTGGTTGTGGCCTTGTCTGTGAATTATTATTGTCACCTTCTGATTGGTTGGTCAATCATATATCAACCTTCGCAATAGCATGAATCATTGTAAAATAGGGCTATTGGTCGGGTAAGTCGAACCACTGGGACTGCGCTA
>JAOTQH010249983.1:1693-11976 GCA_025631255.1 Cornus kousa | reverse complement strand
ATTAAACCATATAAATCATTGAATAAACAAGATCTATATATATCAAAATGTCAAAACATGTATTACAACACAAATCCTTCTATAATACACAAAATCAAGATGTAGAAAGCATGCTTAGGGCTAACTCTAGCCCCAAAAAGATGTCTAGCCACTCATGGTAGTGCTCATCTAACCCTCAAAGGCAAGCTTCATAGAAGAAATATACTCCTTGGTTGATGAAGATCCTCCAGTGCTGTGTCTCTAGCCTTCTCCTTTCTTGCTCACTAAGAATAGCCTGCAAAAATAATTTCTAAAAAGCTCTCTAAGAATCCCTAACAACTTTCCTCAAAAAGTGTATCATATTCCTTATATAGGTAGGTCAAATGACACATAAAATGAGCTGGGGTCGTACACCAAATATTCCCCAATGATTGGATATAGACAACTTTCAATGAGCTAAGAATTTAACTTTTTTGCACTAAAGGAAGTTCGATTGATCGAACCTTAAACTTGGATGGATCAAACTTGGTGACACTCTTGGATAAAGACAAATCCTGAGATATTTCAGAGATATTTTTGGGAAAAGGATAAAAGTGGTTGGTAGGGAGGTCCAGCTGGATAAGATCAATCATTTGGATAAGGACAAGAATGTTCAATCAATCAAAAAATAAGGTTGGATCGATCAAACTTTAGGATCTTTGAATTTGATAAATATGGCTCAGCTCTATCTTAAGGTGCTGAGATCGATGAATGTCGGATCGATTGAACCTTGATTTGAGATCGATCAAAAATGTTGAATTCCACCTTTTCTTCCTTTTGCTCTACTTTGCTCCTCTCTTTGATTTATCTCAGAATTGCTTCCTTTTTGCTCTTATTAGGCTAAGTTAGCCTATTTTAGGGATAAGTGCCTGAAAATGAAAATAACACAAAATCAATTTAAAATGAAAAAGTAAGATAGATAATGGTCCTAGAATACCTAAGCTTAAGGGATTTAAATGCGCACTTTTCAGCGCTCATCAGCTCTCATGTGGTGAGTCATTAAGCACAGCTGTAGTGCTGGATTTGTTAGTTTTAGGCCATGATGAGGTTATGGACATCTTAGGCTCCCTTATTGGTTGGGACCGCTTCCTCTGAGATTGCAATTTTTTGGGTGAGTACATTATGGGTAGGTGTTTGGCATTGTCATGCTACCGTATTAGGCCTATTATTGGGCAGCTTAGATAGGGTTGATGTAGGCTTTTATTTTGATAGGCGTAATCCTTTTAGTCGGTGATTGATGGTTGTTTTAGGGACGATTCGTAAGATAGATTTGGTTATCCGATTGTACAGCTAGAGTAGCCATTTTGTTTGAGTTCTCCTTGTGTGATGATGCTTTTGGGGTCGAGTTGATTGATCGATGTTTCAAGTTTATGAGAGCAGTGCATTATTAGTGTCACCTTTAGATTCAGAGATGGATTGTTAAAGTCTTACCATTGTGGTAAGGGCTCATGTTTGTTTTGAAACAGGTTATTGTCGCATTGGTTTTGGAGTCAGTTTATAGCTAGGACTAGTCTTTCCTTATACCTAGACACTTTAGGACATGATATCCATAGGGTTCTTTGTTGCATTATTTTATTTTCTGTAGTTTTGTTTACTACCATGTTAGCAGTATGATTTTTGATACTGCGATGCATGAGTAGGTGGAGGTCTATCCACATTTGTATTCTTGTTATGTGGTATTAGCATGCCTTATTTATGTGTTTAGAGATGCCATGTTGTTACTGTGCTTTAATGATATGATTTTATGTTTACATGGAGACGTGTTGCATGTACCCTTAATTTTATCTATGTGAACAAATTTACTTACTTGGTAGTTGCATTTCCTTGTTATTTGCATAAATTCCATGCTTAGTTGTCCCTCTTATTCCCCTCAGTCGTGCATAATGTGTATGCGGGTTTCCGCAATGGTTTCGTTGTGAAATTCCTTGTAGAGGAGTTGTCACATTTGTTTTGTTTTGAGCTGTCCATTTCCCTAAGGTGGAAAAAATGCTCTATTTTGGTATTTGATGTGTTGACACTTGTGGGAGAATAGGGTTTCTCCTCTTTTTCTTAGTTTGTGTTAGGGACTTTAAAAGGAGTGAGTCTCTTCTCTTCGTCACCTTGTGTACAATTTTGGGGTTAGTCGGCCCGTGAAGATCACCATTGTTGTCTTGAGTCTTTGGTGAGGATTTAATAGATTTTGGTCAACTTATCCATGTAGGTGGTGAAGTCTTTATCCTTGTTGTCTTTCATTTCAAAGACGGAGTCATGGTGTTGTCTTTCTTAGGACTAGTGGTCCTCTTTCTTTTGTGTCTTCCCTTGAGGAGTTTTTTCCATGGTTGTTGACGGAGTAGTGGTACTTAGTATGAGTAGATTGGTGTGAGATCATTTTATGGGGACTTGTGTCCATTTGATTTAGGATTTGGTTGATTCGTTGTGTGAGCTCAATACTATTTAAGGATGTCTTTTGGAGACTTGTTTTAATTTTGGAGACCTGGATGTGGTTGACTCTTAGGAGAAGTTTTGGAGGATCGTTGTGGGATATGGCTTGTTTGTTGAGTGTTCTCGTCCTAGTTATGACTAGGCATGGTTTTGAGGAATCATAGTTCTAGTGATTGTTTTTGGATTAAAATTAAGGAATTTTGATTTAGCTTGGTTATTAAAGAATTTTGATTTAACTTGGTGATGCCAAGCACGGTTTTGGGAGACTCATTTTATAACCTTGGTTATCGGGATTTTGATGTGTGTGCAACATGGTGGACTTGTTTTTCGAGAATTTAGTTATCCATTATAGGGATGTGAATCCAATGTTTGATTACGGTATGGTCTTATAGTTCATCTATTTCAGGGAGATATATAGGACTTTCGATAAGATGTTTTGTGGTAAGGTTCGTTCTGATTTTTAAAGGTGTTGATTTGCTTGTCAGGCTTTGGATTCATGATTGATGTTGTTAATAGTAGTGTTTTAAGACATCAGAGTTGTTGGTTTTTTTATATTAAGGATTTGAGACCTTAAGCTGGAAGGTACATGTAGCATTATCGTCAAGGTTTTGAAAGTGGTCGGGATGTCGACGTCTTTGGACCATGTCTCAATTCTTATGAAATGCTGGGTTACCGGATTATTTTTGGTAATGATGATTTGCGATAATGATGTTAGTTATTTCAAGAGGTTTCATGGGTAGACCTAGTGGGGGGCAGTTTATGAATTAGTAACTAGTACCATTATGCTACCGTATGACATTGTGTGTTGTGGGCGAATGCTAGTTACCGTCGAAGCTACCTTATATTACCTGGCTAGTAATGTGAGTGTGGGAGGGCGCAAACACTGATGTTGCAACCATGCATTGAATACATTGTGGGCGGATTCTAGCCACTATTCATACTGCCATGTCATCTTTGTTCAGTGCCTTAATCGATCGAAGTGCCTACTGACAGTGTGCTATTTAATTCCTGAGCGTGCCAAATTCTACCTAATTTGTATAGTTACGAATTTCCTCAAATCATAGGCGGCTATTCTAACTTGGAGGCTACTCAAAAGAGGAATGTAATGAATTAATTGAACATATCATCAAACAATCTTGTATTATTTATAGAGTAAATATTTTTACATAGTTTTCTCTCTAGAACTAGGGTTTTAGGAAGAAAGCAAGGATGAAGATGATGATACCAACCTTCAAGCTAGCTGATGAGCACTGAATATATACATATTCGAGCCCTTAAATATACATATGTTAAGGCCTAAAGTGATACTTCTATCCATAGTTAGACTAATTTGTGTTCAATATGTGTTTGCAGGTACTTTCCAAGAGAAATGGTTAAAACCAGGACTTTATGAAGATATTGAATCTTATAGAGTTGTTGCCAGTCATTCAGAGCAAGCTGAGAGCTTAAATGGTGAAGTTTGAAGAAATTCAAGCCCTAGAGCTAGAGCCTTAGTGATGAGGCTCGAGCCTTGCAACATAGAAAAGAAGAAAAGTCAACAAGGCATTAAAGCTCGAGCCTTGTACCTCGATACTCGAGCCTCAACATGGGATGTTCGAGCCTATCACGCAGGTGACCCAAGTTCGATCCCCGAAAACGGCGCTAAAAATTTGATGTGTTTCTAATTTTACGACTCGCAATAGGGCGATTCCATGTAGAGTAATGCTATAGAAAGAGATGTCAAAGCCACAGGGAAAAGAGATTTTTATTTTAGTCTTTAACTTTGTCCTCTAGTTTACAGTTAACTTGGTTGGAAAGTTTGTTGGTTGTCATGATTTAACAAACTAAAATTAAAATAAAATAGTAAACTAGAGCAAATTAAACTGAATTAAATGATCAGAGAGAGATCTTAGGGCTTTGACTTCACCACAATTGTCATACTATGGTCAATTGAATCAACTCTAGGATTTTAATCAATTATGTTTTCAAATGAATTGAACTCAATAACATTCATTCAATTCTAAGTTTAAAGAAAGATGTTTTGCAAAATTAGTTAATTATAACCTATCTACGGTTAGTGAGGACTATCCACCTACCTACTTTAACTACTTTATAAATAATCCACCTTTCCTAAGCAAAGACTATGAAAACCTTTTTTTGCAAAAAAATTAGACTACCATTATATGACCTTTATTCTTGTGTACGGCAGGGTTCCGCCAGATACTGTATAACAAGATAGGTTAGGAATAGAACATAAACTATTATATCTATGACAATAAATAACAATTTATATTCTACTAAAGCATAAAAACCACTCGAAATGTCTCAAGTGCTCATAGTCATATAATCAGGAAAACATTATATATTAAAATAATATCCCAGAGTTAAAACAATCAAACCATAATATTAGATTGGGTTACAATCAGTGCCCTAAGAGATGAATTAGCTACTTATGATGAGATTGGATGTCATTTGTGTTGGAGTTGTCTCCATCGTCACGGATGACATGTCTCTTCTCAGGATCTTCACTTCTCAGATTATGGAAACCCTAAAAGTCACCACATTACCAGCCTTCTGAATAACACCGTAAAAAGACTTCAAATTTTGGACCTCTTCTTTCAAGGATTACGCCTTCTTTTATAGAAGAAAATAAGGATTTGCTAGGCTTTTAGGTCTTCCGGCCTATCTGGGATGAGATACGGCTGATAACGAGAGCAATCACATACTTTAAATCTGACATTTTATGGAAGGCTCGAGCTTTAGGAACAAAGGCTCAAGCTTTAAGGTGCAGGCTCAGGCTTTAGGAACAAAGGCTCGTGCTTCTCTGGATTGATGCTCGAGCTTCAAGAATTGGTGCTCAATCGTCACTTTGACACTTAGCCAATTTCCTTCAATTATTTTTTGAAGCGTCTTTTTCTTCAATACTTAGAATATTTTTGGAATTGAAATCTTTTAACATTGCTCGATCCAAGCTTTTTGGGCTCGAGCACTAGATACCAGGCTTGAGCAATTGGGACTCCAGGCTCGAGCATTTGGGACTTCAAGCTCAAGACTCTATTGATAGTGGTCGATCCTTGGGGTCATGCACGAGATTTGGGAGTATAGCCTTTTAATTAAATCAACTCTTCAACTTCCGACACCTAACGCCTTATACTCTAGCTTAAGGGTCAAGGCTCGAGCATCTCATGTTAAGGCTTGACCATTAAGGTACAAGGCTCGAGCTTTAATGCCTTATCAACTTTTTTTCTTTTCTATGTTGCAAAGCTCAAGCCTCATCACTAAGGCTCGATCTTTAGGGCTTGAATTTCTCCAAACTTCACCATTTAAGCTCCCGACTTGCTCTGAATGACCAGCAATGACTCTGTAAGCTTCGATATCTTCATAAAGTCCTAGTTTTAACCATTTCTATGGGAAAGTACCTATAAACACACATTAATCATAAATTAGTCTAATTATGGATAGAAGTATCACTTTAGGCCTTAACATACGCATATTTAGGGGCTCAAATATGCATATATTCAACACTCATCACACCCCTAAACTTACATATTGCTAGTCCTTTAATAATACCGAACTAAAAAGCCACTTTCATGGGAATCACGGTTGCATTTAGCTTATAAAAGAAGCCTTTAAACCCCTAGGTTACCCCTAGTGGACAAGTTATAGTCTCATGAGGGTTTCCAGTGAAGATATCCACAAACTTCAAATTAGTGCCTTAAGTACACGGTAAGCTCATTCAAACCTATTTTCATATTATAACGTCCTAGAATTGCATCAATCAGTCAACCACAACAAGTATAAGGAACTATATTAAATAGGAGAAATCTCCAACTCTCAATATCATATCAACAGCCATGGTCCCCGTATGTCAGTTTAATCACATGTTTAACAATCTCGATCCCCAAAATCCTTTTTAATAGTGAACTTAAAATTTTAAACATGTGGCTTACCATCCATACTTACATCTAACTCATGTTATCCCTCAATTCACAAGTAAACCATTGAAATTCTGATCCCTATGGTATTTTTCTTAATTTTCTACAGGTATGCATTTATTTCATTCGTCACTCAACTTTTTTTCAACTCTTTTTTTTAAAAAAGGTACTGTTCAATGTTCAGGTCTATAAAGCTTTCTAAATCACCCATGTAATGAACTTTCAGCCAACAACTCCCAGACCAGATGATCTTAAGGTGTTAAGTGTTAAAACACCCTTAAGGACTTAATTGTTTAAGTAATCTAGGCAACTTAAACCCCTTATGTAACAATCTTTCAGCCAATGACTCCTAAACTAGATAATCTTAGAACATTATGTGTCAGAATACACCCCTAAGGACTTAACCACTCAAGCAATCTAAGTACAAACCTGAACTTGATCCTTTTCTACTTTTTTTTCTCATATTTTTTTTTCTGTTTTATTGCATTGCATACATACCAATTTTTTTCTGTTTCTTTTCTTTTCCTTATTATTTTTTTATTTTTTTTTTATATGCCTTGATCATCAAAATTATCAACTCTACCTACTCACCTCAGTCTAACTTGAAATAAAATAAGACTTTCAATTTTTACCCCACAGGATTCATGCAAGTGTGAACATGTGTAAAGTGTAGTATTCAGAGATCAAAATCATTAAACAATAATCATCCTAACAATAAGGATCACAGGCTACCAACTGATGTCAAAAAATTTTAAGAAATTCCTTTCACAATATTTTAGTATACAAACCATTTCTAACCAACATCAGACTGCAACCAGATTATAAAACCATCAATAGACTCAAACACATGCTTATATCATCAACTATCAAGTTATGTCATGTCCTTGGGTAAGCAAAAATTTAAAAGTAGCCATACCTCCAAACTTAAAATGCACATTGTCCTCAATGTGGGAGAATAAAAGAAAGTTATAAAGATATTACCATATAAGCAGACCAGCAAAGATATGACAAAATATTGCAAAGACGGGTAAAAAGAGTTTCCAGCATCTCCGCCTTCAACACATTGATTTCTCTAAAAACCACCCAATGGTGCTTTCAGTCAAATCACCCACAAACTTAATCTGTTGTAAATGGTAAAATCAATAAACTCTAACATAAATCAGAGTATCAAGTATATGAAGTAAACATAGAGAAATATCACACGAGGAAATAGAATAAAAAAATATGTATATATATATCAGAAATCAGTACAATGCTTTTGAAAAGAAAGACTTAAGGCAGATATACAACATATAGAAATAAATACAGCAAAAGACTGCCCTAGTCAACAAAAATACAAAAATTAAAAACCTTAACAAGCTAATCTGTAGGTGGTAGTGGTGGATCAAAAGAAGTAGATGGAGTGGACCGAGTGCGGTATAGTAACTCCTCTAATATGCTCTGCTGCATAGTCAGTATCTGCCGTAGCACCATCTGGCCATCCTGCAGCTCGCCCACCATGCCCTGTAAAGCTCTAATCTTAACCTGAGAAGACCTCTCAGGCTATACTGCAGGAGCGGGCCTCCTCCTAACCTGGGGCCTAAAATCGGATAGATCCATCTCCTTATTTGTAACCTCATCATCGTCTCTCCTTATAGTAATTGTAATATAACCCTCGTCACCAAACTCTACTACATTGTGGTGATGTGTAGGCATGTGTCTCCATACCTTATCCCATTCCTTCATTCCAAACTGTGGAGACTCATTACAAGATTCCTCCTTATTACCAATCATAAAACCCAGTAGCTCTAATAGCCTGGTAATCATGTATGGAAAATGTAACACATGTGTAGGAACATTCTTATGTGGCCCAATCTTAGACCAAAACTCCAATATCTGGCAGAAAATCATCTTATGAAATGAATACCAATACTCAAACTGTATAGCATTGAGGGCCTAGAGAAAATCAGTATTCCTAATATTCTTATGCCTAAAAGGATGGACATTAGCTGATAGAATTGAATCTAGAATCCACAACCTCTTTAGACTCTTAGCCTTGGTAGTACTACTACGTTTTCGCTTGGCAAACCTCCCATCACATAAATTTTGAATTAGAGTTTCTGCAATTGTTACCCTAGGGAAAGGTGAGAATGTAGGACAACTACACCTCCTATATATAACCTCAAGAAGTGTATGATAACATTCTAAAGCTACATCAATAGCATCAGGATTAATAATCAATCATGCCCATCAATTGTAATCCTAAGCCCTTAAGGATCAATCTCACTATAAGCCAAATTAAGGTAAAGCAATCTGGGTAAAAAGAGCCAAAAGATGAAGAAAATGCCTATAATTGAAAGACTTTATAGCCCATCTAGTGCGCGGATCATTAATGAACGCCTGATAATCAAAGGTCGTTTCATAAGAGATTGGTATCATCTTCGAAGCACCCGGTAAAACATCTTTAATCACCCTAGCACGTTTAGCTGGAGTAGGACGAGCCACTCACAAGAAAATCTCTAAAAATACCCAAAATTCTCTAGTGTATGCAATCTATTAACCGAGGCTCGTGCTTTAAACTTTCAGGCTTGAGCTTACCTATTGCTCGAGCTTCAATCTGTAGAGCTTGAGCCTTACCTCTATATTGCCATTGAATTTGGGTTGAGAAGGTGAAGCAAATTTATGAAGAATATTGAATGAACTTGGAGAGCCTATATAGAGAATGGATATCCTTTGTGGTATAAGAGATGGAGTCCTCAGTTTCCTAATTTTAAAAATTACAAAATCCTAGGCTCAAGCTTCAAGTGTAGGAGCTCGAGCCTGCCACCACCAATCCCTAAATTCACCGACGATGAAAGGCTCGAGCTTGAGGTACTGATGCTCGAGCCTTTAAAGCTAATGCTCTAGCTTCAACTTTTAGGCTTAAGCATTGTGACAAATTTTTGGATATTTTTTATTTTTTACTTTTTATTTTTTTTTTTTCTCTTTTCAACCTAAAACCAAACTAAATTATAAATAAAATAAACCTGAAAATTAATAAATCTTAGAAAAATAACTAATTAAAACACACACAAAAATAGAAAAAAAATGAAACAAAACTACGGTGCAACATACAAATGCTAAGTTTAACATTGATAGCTCGGCAGTATGCTAAGTTTAATGTCGATAGCTCGATGAAAACCTAACTCTCTAGTCCAAATAGATAGGATCATGAAGTTCTACTGCCTCCACTATGCCTCTCTGCAGACTACCCTCTGTGTAAGGTTTCAGTCTCTGTCCATTGACTAGGGACAATTGTCCAGTTTTACAATCTTGTATTTCTATTGCACTATAAGGTGTAACAGAAATAACCATATATGGTCCCTTCCAACATGTCTTTAACTTTTTCAGGAAAAAATTTCAGTCGTGTATTAAACAAACCAAACTTTCTGCCCAGGCTCAAAAGTCTTACGCAAGATATGCTTGTCATGAAATACCTTAGTCTTTGATTTATAAACCTTAGCACTCTCATAAGCATCATTATGCAATTCTTCAAGCTCAATTAATTGGAGCTTCCTGTTAGAAGCAAAAAGCTTTGTGCTCTAATTCTATAGGAAGATGACACCATTTACCAAAGACTAAACGGTAAGGTGATATACAATTGGAGTCTTATAAGTAGTACGGTAAGCCCACAAAGCATCATTTAGTCTATAAGACCAATCTTTACAATCTGGCTTAACCATTTTCTCAAGGATTCTCTTAATTTCACGATTGGATACCTCTACTTGGCCACTTATTTAGGGATGATAGGCAGAAGCAATTTTATGAGTGATGGAGTATCTTTGTACCAAGGTAATGATAGCTTGTGGCATACCAAACTGACTAAAAATGTTCATTTGAATAAACTCAACCACGACTGCGTGATCGGCAGTTTTAGTAGCTACTGCTTCAACCCATTTAGATACATAGTCA
>JAOTQH010249953.1:0-11699 GCA_025631255.1 Cornus kousa | reverse complement strand
AAAAGCAGGACTACTAACGTGGATGGTAAATGGGCTGGCCCGATCTAGCCCAAAAAGGAATCGGGCTCATGTGTAGGCCGGCGCCACAATAGACTAGTTTATCTCGCCTGTGATGCCACTAAACCCTAATTTAATTTCAGAGAGCCGAATTAGGCATATACGTATGTGATTCCGGTCTCTATAACCCAATTCTTTCATTTTGGGCTGCGCTGGTGCAAAGGGCTCTACGCTTAGTACGATTCAGTTTCAATTAAAACTTCCATTTTTCACATATAAACATTGTGCATAGACAAACTTCTGACTGTTTCAATTTAAAAATAAGTTACATGATTATTATTATTATTATTATTATTTTAATTTTTTCTGATTAGATAAATTTTCCCACACATACCTACAAATGTCCACTAATGGCCGGTTGGTAGGCATGTATTGATAATTGCTTCTCAGAAATAGCTTTGGTCTTGTGTTTCCTCTTGATTTCTCACACCAAAATATGTCTTTTATCGCTTGCAATTCCATAATAGCATATTTGATTTTTGTTTGCTTTGAAAATTCTAGTGAATGGATCTTATTGAATACCAGTTTGTTGTACTATTTCCCCATGGAATTTGTAGTTTTGGATATCAATAGTTATGAAGTATAAGGTTTTTCATGTAAGAATGTATTCATTACTCACTCTCAAAAGAAACTGTTGAATTATCTTATTTTTCAAAGTTATTTTTTTGGGTGTTAGGTATATATTCACACAAACTGACAAATGCTAATTCCGAGGCTCAAATCACTCACCTCTTCTTTGAGAAAGAAGAAATTATACCAGCTGGTCTAACGGTCTAACCGTGACTCCGTGAGTAAAGGCTACTTTATCAAGACAAAGGTAAAAAAAAAAATAGCTAGTTTATTAGTTCCATTAATGTATGGCACAATGTGAGAGAAAAAGTTTCATAATTGTTTATGATATTGTCTGTTATTTAGAAAATGAAGTTAATATCTTTTGTCCATTGTCTGTTGTCTATTGTTTAAAAAATATGTTATTGGCTATTGTTCCCTATAATCAGCATCAACTTTGAAATCAAAGAGGTTAGCAGTGTACTTGGTGGGAAAATTATGTAATCGAAAATATAATACACAGGAAGCTCTTTGATCCATAATTGTTTTTTTATTTTTTTCTTTTTATTTTTATGTTTTTCATTTTCTTCGGTAAAAACATAATTGATTCTTTAAGTTTCAGGATTTGTGTTGATCTGTTCTTTCTTTTAAGTAATCACTACTTCACCCTTTAGTTTTATTATTTGGAACAGTTGATGATTTGTCACATAATGTAAAGCAAAAAACTAAAATTGAACATATAAAGAACTACTTTTGGATAAATGACTACACAGTGACACAGAGAACTATGTATAAACCTTAAACATCACCTCAGATGCTTTATTTGAGAAATGAGTCCAGTTGGGTTGAATCATAAGCCCATACATGCCAACCAAACCCGTGTCCAATTCAAGAGTCAGGCAAGAAGTTACAGGTATGATAACTTGGACAAACGCAAGATTGCAATGTTGCATTCCTTCTCCTTTTAATATATATTTATTCACCAGAAAAAAAAATAAAAATAAATAAATACCGTGGAACAAAGTCAAGTTGATCCTTTGCCGGCCATACTTTCAAATGCTACTATAGATTATAATAGTGTACCAACTTCTCCAACTAACATACAATACAACTATATCCTAAAAAAAAAGATGGAGTATTCATAGTTTGTCTTTTGGTTGGTTTGTGTTAATTTTCAATTACGGGTTTCTTCTTTTATGCATGACCTCAGGTCTGGAATCTGCAGTAGCATCCATTTCTGGAAATCATACGGATCAATTTGCTTTACTTGATTTCAAGAATCAGATAAGTCATGACCCACTTCAAATAATGAGCTCATGGAATTTTTCTCTCCATTTCTGCAATTGGGTTGGTGTTACTTGCAGCTCCACCAGTGGCAGAGTCATGATTCTGAACTTACAATCACTGAGTTTAATTGGCTCAATACCGCCTTCTATAGGCAACCTCACATTCCTTACCGGGATCAACCTACAAAACAACAGCTTCCATGGCGAACTTCCTCAAGATTTAGGCCGTTTACTACTCCTGCAGCATCTCAATTTGAGCTCAAATTCCTTCGGCGGAAAGATCCCAACAAATCTTACTCATTGTACTGACTTAAGGGTCCTCGATGTGAATTTCAATGAGCTTGTTGGGTCAATCCCCGATCAGCTTAGTTCACTGTCAAAATTGTTAATTGTACATCTGGCTGTAAATAACCTGACAGGAACTATCCCAGCTTGGATAGGAAACTTTTCATCACTATTGGCTCTCTCACTCGCCAGGAACAATCTGTATGGTCGCATTCCCCCTGAGCTTGGCCGCCTGTCGCGCTTGGGATTTTTTCAACTTTATGGAAATCAACTGTCCGGTAATATTCCTGTGTCAATTTACAATATTTCCTCCATTTTTTACTTCTCTGTTACTCTGAACCAGTTAAATGGGCAACTCCCACCAGATGTTGGTATTAGCCTTCCTAATCTTGAAGTATTTGCTGGGGGTGTAAACAATTTCACAGGAGTTATTCCTGTTTCTTTGCCAAATGCTTCTAGGCTTCAAGTGATTGACTTTGCTCAAAATAGTCTCACTGGGACTGTGCCAACAAATTTGGAAAGCTTGCAAAATTTATATAGAATTAATTTTGATGATAATAAACTTGGAAATAGAGAAGTTGGTGACTTGATTTTTTTTACTTTCTTGGCTAACTGCACTAGTCTGGAAGTACTTGGTTTGGCTAGAAATCTTTTTGGAGGAGAACTGCCCAACTCCATAGCCAACCTTTCAACCAGCCTCAAAATACTTACTCTGGGTGAAAACTTGATTTATGGAACTGTTCCTTTGGGAATTGGGAACCTCATCAATTTGACCCTTCTAGGGCTAGAAGGGAACAACTTCACTGGTCGAATCCCTAGTGCTATGGGGATGCTTCAAAAATTAGAGGGACTGTATTTGAATGTTAACAAATTTTCGGGGCCTATTCCATCTTCCCTTGGCAATTTGACATCATTAACCAGGTTCTTTATGGAGGAGAATAGACTAGAAGGTAGTATACCCCCAAGCCTCGGAAATTGCAAGAATTTGCTGGTACTAAACCTTACTCGTAATAATCTTAGTGGCACCATACCCAA
Source organism: Cornus kousa (assembly GCA_025631255.1). NCBI lineage: Eukaryota > Viridiplantae > Streptophyta > Magnoliopsida > Cornales > Cornaceae > Cornus > Cornus kousa. The sequence continues at coordinate 8,487 of JAOTQH010249953.1, read as the reverse complement.
AGAGGTCATCAGTCTCTCTTCTCTTTCTATTTCTTTGGCAATGGGTCATAATTATTTGACTGGTCCATTACCATTTGAAGTGGGTAACTTGATAAATCTCATGGAACTTGATGTGTCAGATAACAGATTGTCTGGTGAAATTCCAAGCACCCTCAGCAGTTGCCTTAGTTTGGAGCACCTGCTTATTGAGGGGAATTCATTTCAAGGAACACTTCCTGAATCTTTGAAAGCATTAAGAGGCTTAGAAGAGATTGATTTTTCACGTAATAACTTGTCTGGCAAGATCCCAGAATTCCTTGGAAAGTTTTCATCTCTAAAGAAACTCAATCTTTCCTTCAAAAATTTCGAGGAGGCGGTGTCAATGGAAGGAATTTTTGCGAATGGTACTGCAATTTCTATCCTTGGAAACGACAAGCTGTGTGGTGGTGTCCCAAGACTTGCATTTGCCTTCTTGCTCTCAAGACAAATCTCATTCAAGAAAATTTCTAGCTCCCAAAGTATTCATCCCTGTGATAATTATTGCAACAATATTCGCAATAGTACTATTGTGTTCTTTTGCTGCTTGTTACATGATAAGAAAGTCAAGAAAGAGATCTTCGAGTGAATCCTCCACTAGGGATTGGCAAATGAGAACTTCTTGCCAAGAACTTTTTAAATCAAATAATGGGTTCTCCATTGACAATTGTGGCAGTGAAAGTGTTAAACCTTCAACAGGAAGGAGCTTCCAAGAGCTTCATGGATGAATGCAGGGCTTTGAGAAGTGTTCAGCACAGAAATCTCCTCAAGATCATAACTGCATGTTCTAGTTTTGATCATCAAGGTAATGACTTCAAAGGTCTTGTATTTGAGTTCATGTCCAATGGAAGCCTAGACCAGTGGCTGCATCCAATTGATGACGGACAACATAGAACTAATAGTATGAGCGTTATCCTGAGACTGAACATAGCCATCGATGTTGCTTCTGCATTAGATTATCTCCATCATCATTGTGAAACACCAATTATTCATTGTGATCTAAAAGCCAAGCAATGTTCTCCTTGATGATGACATGACAGCCCATATCTCTGACTTTGGATTAGCAAGGTTCCTCTTTCAATCATCAAAAAATCCTTCCAAAAATCAACCCATATGAGCTGGGCTAAAGGGTTCTATCGGTTATATTCCTCCGGGTATGCTCTCCATCCAAATTGATTAATTTCATATTTGATGATTACTATTTGCAAGTTTAAACATAGATGTTTTTGAAAATTAACCCTGTTAAATTTAATCATTACTGGAGGCTTAGACAAATAACTATATCATATAAGCAAGTTTATCTTGTGATCAATAATGTCTGTGCCTTTACAGTTATATTTTGGAAATTTGTATGGCTAAATATTTTACTGACAGTTGATTATTGAATCTCAAAGAGTATGGTATGGGTGATCAAGTGTCCACTCTTGGAGATGTTTATAGCTGTGGAATACTCTTGCTAGAGATGTTTACGGGTAAAAGACCAACCAATGACATGTTCAAAGATGGTTTAAATAATCATGAGTTCCTTACAATGGCTTTGTCTGATAGTGTCCTGGACGTAGTAGACCCTTCACTGTTCTTCGAGGAAGAAAACAACAACTTAGATGAGAATGAAGAAGTTGATGAAATCAAAGAAACAGTTAGAACCAATGACAGTAAACCCTGGGACAGCACTAGGAGTGGAATGGAGGAATGCTTGGTTTCAGCGATGCGAATTGGAGTACCATGTTCTAATTCATTACCAAGGGATAGGATGGCAATGGATGTGGTTGTCAACAGACTCGATGCAATCAGAGACTCATTTCTTATGTCTAAGAAAAAGAATGAAAGTAGACTTAAATAGGGCAGTGATTTTCTTCAATTTATGCTTCTTTCATCTTTACACCTGTATAATTTGAGGTAATGTGTAAGGAATGATAAAAATATTTATTTGTTGTACATACTGAGAAAGTTTATATCTAGCATTCTGAATGGCAAAATATATTTGACTATTTAATTTTTTTGTTTTTACCAACTGGATCTTTTTCATATTTTTATTTTCAAAATAATTAGTCTATTTTTCAAAAGGATTAAATTTTATTAAAATTATGCCAATAATAAGAAATTATAATATTATATTTACTTTTTTTGATAATTTTTTTATTTTTTGTATATTATACATGATTTTCATAAAATCTGCAAAAATCTTTGGAATTGAACTTAATTAAATTAATTATAATTTAAATTTATACAGCGTATTTATTTGTTGTTCACAGGAAAAGGCAGGACTAAGTGATAATTTTCCATTTTATTTATAGGATTTTAGTCTCTGTGATCCAGTCACAAGAGGAATAGAGAATATTTTAACTATTTGAATTAAAAAGCAAGAACATAGTTGTAGTTGCATCCAAGAAATAGTTGACACATTTGATTTCTGTTTGCTTGAAAATTTGTGTAAATGGAATGCATTGAATTCAAAACTCGTGGCCAATTTGTTGTAGTATCTTGTCAATTTGTAACTAGTGACCAATTTGCTCGCCATGGAATTTGTAGTTTTGAAGATCAATAGTTACATACATGTGTGAGGTTTTCATGTAAGAATGAATTGACCCTGTCAAGTTATGTTGTTTGTTTGATGATTCGTGCAGTTGCTGACTTATTTCCATGACCCATCCGTGCTTATGGTTGCACCTAATCAGTCCATACCAGTGACAAAAATAAAAAACGTAACATTCCAGTACTCACTCTCAAGGATCAAAAGAAATTGTTGAATTGTCTTCTTTTTCAGTCTAGTGAACCTAGTTTATCTTGGAATTACTCTCTTAAGCCCAGCGATTTTTTTCCCTGGCCTTTTCTGACCCCCTCCCTTTTGTATTACTTGGGTTGTTGGTGGCTTGTTGATCGGTGGTATTGGAGCATTTTGATCTCCTTTACCTGGGGTATGCCAAGGTTGTACTATGGCCTTGTGCCTCTTTTTATGATACATTTTTTTATTTATTTTTATCTTACTTACCAAATAAGAAGTTAGTTTATCAAGACAAAGATAATAATAAAATAGCCAGTTTATTTCTTTCCATTAATCCAACTTTGGCACAATGTGAGAGAAAATTCCACTTTGTTCTTCTTATGTAATTGTCTATTCTTTTCATATAATCAAAGTGGGAAAAATATGTAAATCGAAAGAAGAATTCACAGGAAGCTCTTTAATCCATAATTTTTATTCTTTAAGTTTCAGGATTTGTATTAATCTGTTACTTCTTTTAAGCAATCACCGATTCACCCTTTAGTTTTATTAGCTGAATAGTTGAGGATTTGAACTTCTTTTCAGTAAATGACAATCACAAAGAACTTTCCTGAGCACAACTATATTTAAAACTTAAACTTGATCTCAGATGCTTTAGTAGAGAAATAAGTCCAGTAAGGTTGAGTCACAACCAAACCAGGCTGAAGTTGGCTTTATCCACAAGCCAACCAAATCCAATAAAAGCTGTTGAAATGATAGCATACATTCAATGCATTCTGCATACATTCAATGCATTCTTCATGTTTTAGTTCCATCAGGTTTTTAATCAGGTTCAGGCTAGTCCAGAGTTTATGGTTCTTTGTTCAACCTATTATAATGACTAATAACAACCCTATCATATGGCTCGATCTCAAATCCATCCTGTGGTAAATATCAGGGACAAAGTCAACTTGATCCTTTGTCTCCTACTTTGAGATGCTATTATAGATCACAGTTGTTCACCAACCTCTCCAATTAGCGTACCATACAATTTCAATTTACATGTCCCACTTTGATGGACCTGATTTCAATGGATTTGGAAATTAAAACCATTCAGAAGTTATATGCTAGTTGAGGTTGCAAGTAGAAATTATGGCCTAATCTATGCTGCAGCAATACACACACAAACAGAGGTTGGAGAGAGATTTCAGGAAGCAAGCTAACAATTCAAAGCCCAACCAGCACCATCTCTAGTTTGGTGGGCCAGTCTCTCTTATTTTCTCTAAAAAAATTGTATCTTATTGATGCCACTCTAACCGAAGAGTAACACCGAATTGTTGCACCGAAGGGCTCTCAAACCTCAGATGCATCCACTGATCATCCTAATAGTTTAGAGTATCATTTTCCTAAATTATGGACCAGAAAACAGACATCACAACAGCTGTGCATTATCAACCTTTTCAGGTTAATTAATTCAGTATAATACCCATCTTCCCTATACATGTATATTTTCTTCTCAAAGAAAACTACTAGTGATTTTCATATTGAATTTATTCCTCACATCAGTAGTATATCCCAAAAAGGATGGAGCTTTCCTGTTTGTGTTTTGGGTGGTTTGTGTTAATTTTCAATTATGGGAAACTTCTTTTGTGCGTGATCTCAGGTCTGGAATCTGCAGTAGCATCAACTTCTGGAAATCAGACGGATCAATTTGCTTTACTTGATTTCAAGAATCAGATAAGTCATGACCCGCTTCAAATAATGAGCTCATGGAATGATTCTATCCATTTATGTGATTGGGTAGGTGTTAGTTGCAGCTCCGCCAGTGGCAGAGTCCTGATTCTGAACTTAGAATCTCTAAGTTTAACTGGCTCAATACCGCCTTCTATTGGCAACCTCACATACCTTACTGGGATCAACCTACAAAACAACAGCTTCCATGGTGACCTTCCTCAAAGTTTAGGCCAGGCCACTTGCTACGCCTTACTGCATCTCAATTTGAGCTCAAATTCTTTCAGCGGAAAGATCCCAACAAATCTTACTCATTGTTCTGACTTAAGAGTCCTCGATGTGGTTTCAAATGAGATTGTTGGGTCAATCCCAGATCAGCTTAGGTCACTGTCAAAATCGTTATATCTAGGCCTCGCTGCAAATAACCTAACAGGAACTATCCCAGCTTGGATAGGAAACTTTTCATCACTATTGGCTTTTTCACTCGCCAGGAACAATCTGTATGGTCGCATACCCTCTGAGCTTGGTCGACTACCGTGCTTGGTATTTTTTCAACTTTTTGGAAATCAACTTTCCGGTACTATTCCTTTGTCAATTTACAATATTTCCTCTATTTATTACTTCTCTGTTACTCAGAACCACTTACACGGCCAACTCCCAACAGATGTTGGCTTTACCCTTCCTAATCTCCAAATATTTGCTGGGGGGGTGAACAATTTCACAGGACTCATTCCCGTTTCATTGCCAAATGCCTCTAGGCTTGAGTTGATTGACTTTGCTCAAAATAGTCTCACTGGAACTATGCCAACAAATTTGGGAAGCTTGCAAATTTTATATAGAATTAATTTTGATGATAATAAACTTGGAAATAGAGAAGTTGGTGACTTGGTTTTTTTTACTTTCTTGGCTAACTGCACTAGTCTGGAAGTACTTGGTTTGGCTCAAAATCTTTTTGGAGGAAAATTGCCCAACTCTGTAGCCAACCTTTCCACCAGCCTCAAAATACTTACTCTGGGTCAAAACTTGATTTATGGAACTGTTCCTTTGGGAATTGGGAACCTCATCAATTTGACCCTTCTAGGGCTAGAAGGGAACAACTTCACTGGTCGAATCCCTAGTGCTATGGGGATGCTTCAAAAATTAGAGGGACTGTATTTGAATGTTAACAAATTTTCGGGGCCTATTCCATCTTCCCTTGGCAATTTGACATCATTAACCAGGTTCTTTATGGAGGAGAATAGACTAGAAGGTAGTATACCCCCAAGCCTCGGAAATTGCAAGAATTTGCTGGTACTAAACCTTACTCGTAATAATCTTAGTGGCACCATACCCAAAGAGGTCATCAGTCTCTCTTCTCTTTCTATTTCTTTGGCAATGGGTCATAATTATTTGACTGGTCCATTACCATTTGAAGTGGGTAACTTGATAAATCTCATGGAACTTGATGTGTCAGATAACAGATTGTCTGGTGAAATTCCAAGCACCCTCAGCAGTTGCCTTAGTTTGGAGCACCTGCTTATTGAGGGGAATTCATTTCAAGGAACACTTCCTGAATCTTTGAAAGCATTAAGAGGCTTAGAAGAGATTGATTTTTCGCGTAATAACTTGTCTGGTCAGATCCCAGAATTCCTTGGAAAGTTTTCATCTCTAAAGAAACTCAATCTTTCCTTCAATAATTTCGAGGGGGCAGTGTCAATGGAAGGAATTTTTGCAAATGCTACAGCAATTTCTATCCTTGGAAATGACAAGCTATGTGGTGGTGTCCCAGACTTGCATTTGCCTGCTTGCTCTCAAGAAAGATCTCATTCAAGAAAATTTCTAGCTCCAAAAGTAGTCATCCCCGTAACAACAGCAATTATATTTGTAATAGTACTGTCGTGTTCTTTTGCTGCTTGTTATGTGATAAGAAACTCGAGAAAGAGACCTTCAAGTGAATCCTCCGCTAGGGATTGGAAAATGGGGTTTTCTTACCAAGAACTTGTTAGATCAACTAATGGGTTCTCCATGGACAATTTGATCGGTTCAGGTAGCTTTGGCTCTGTTTATAAAGGAACTCTCAGTGATGATGGCACAATTGTGGCAGTGAAAGTGTTAAACCTTCAACAGGAAGGAGCTACCAAGAGCTTCATGGATGAATGCAGGGCTTTGAGAAGTATACGGCATAGGAATCTCCTCAAGATCATAACTACATGTTCTAGTGTTGATCAACAAGGTAATGACTTCAAAGGTCTTGTATTTGAGTTCATGTCCAATGGAAGCCTTGACCAGTGGCTGCATCCAATTGATGACGGGCGACATAGAACCACAAGTATGAACATTATCCTGAGACTGAACATAGCCGTTGATGTTGCTTCTGCATTGGATTATCTCCATCATCATTGTGAAACACCAATTGTTCACTGTGATCTAAAGCCAAGCAATGTTCTCCTGGATGATGACATGACAGCCCATGTCGGTGACTTTGGATTAGCAAGGTTCCTCTTTCAATCATCAAATAATCCCACCAAAAATCAAAACATGTCAGCAGGGCTAAAGGGTTCTATCGGTTATATTCCTCCAGGTATGCTCTCTAACCAAATTGATTATTTCCGTATTTGATCATCACAACTATTTGCAAGTTTAAACAAAGACGCTTTTACAAATTAGCCCTGTTGAGTTCAAATGTTACTGGAGGCTTAAACAAATAACCATATCATATAAGTAAGTGAATCTTTTGATCAATAATGCCTGTGTCTTTCCAATTATATTTTGGTAATGTACATGGTTAAATATCTTTCTGACGGTTGATTATTGAATCTCAGAGTATGGTATGGGTGATCAAGTGTCCACCTTTGGAGATGTGTACAGCTATGGAATACTCTTGCTGGAAATGTTTACAGGCAGAAGACCAACGGATGACATGTTCAAAGATGGCCTAAACCTTCACAACTTTGTTGCAATGGCTTTACCTGAACGTGTACTGGACACAGTAGACCCTTCACTGTTCTTCAAGGAAGAAAACAACTTAGACGAGAATAAAAAAGATGAAATTGAAGAAGTAGCAATGAACAACAATGAACCCCAGGACAGCGCTAGGTGGGGAATGGGGGAATGCTTGGTTTCAGTGATGACAACTGGAGTTTCATGTTCTAATTCATTACCAGTAGTAGGATGACAATGAATATGGTTGTCAACAGAATGAATGCAATCAGAAACTCATTTCTTAGTTTTAAGAAACAGAATTGAAGAATACTTGGGCAAGGCAGGGATTTTCTTCATTTTTGCTTCTTTCATCATTACACCTGCACAACTTGAGGTATTATGTAATGAATGATAAGAATGTTGGGTTTTTTTATCTGTTGAGAAAGTTTTTATCAAGCATTCTGAGTGGCAAAAAAGAAATAAATGTTATCCTCTACCGTCAACTTCTTTAGCTAGACTGTATTTTTAGAAGGATGTACGTAGAAAGAAATTTAATAGAATTGAATTTGTACATTATTCCTTAAATACCTTGAATGGCCTTTTCTTTGGCCTCCAATTCATCTTGGTTTTCACTGGAACTTTTTCACTTACCCTTGCCAAATTAATAAAATTTTAAGATTTACTTGACTTGTGCTCTGATAAGAACAATTCTCACTAACTAAGAAAATAACTTAATATTTAACTATTTAAACTTCTCTATAGTTTTTTTTTTTTTTTTTTTCTTCCCTCTTCTAGCATTAATTACATTGACACCCCTTGAGGTTTTGGTCAATTTTACACGAATACATTTCAAGGTTATTTTGACAATGACAAAGTTTGGGTTATTTTTTGTCAATTCACTTTGTTGATATTTTGTAAATAAAATTCAATTAATAATTCAAGGGTATTTATGTCATTTGAAAGTTCAAGGAGGTGTGATTGTCCAAAATTGTATTAACCAAAACTCCATAAGGTATTCTGTAATTAATCATTTTTTTTTTATTAGTAAATTATTTTTTCATTATTATATTTTTTTTTTCAAAATAATTAGTCTACATTCTAAAAGGATTAAAATTTATTAAATAATTAGAAATTATAAT